>JAUMHM010087845.1:0-10157 GCA_032362435.1 Melikaiella ostensackeni | reverse complement strand
CCAGGTGAATCTAAGCGCCGTAGTCTGCTATGGCTTGTCTAGATGAGTCGATTTCAAGGACGTTATCGTATTCCGAGTATACGATGCAGTTGACGGTCTCCGTAAGCATTTCTTCTAGACGAACTTCTTTTCTGAGACTGCCGTGTTTCACGAGTTTCCAGTGGAAGAAGCAATGTGCAGAAAGATCTGGTGTAAGATCAAACGCGAAAAGGCAATATCCATTTGCGTAATCGTGTCGATTAATATGATTTCCCTCATTGAGAAAATGAATACCGCTACCAGAAAATATGGAGTGATGAGCTTCAACATAAAGCTTATCTTTTGTAAAATCTGGTTGTAAAGGTTTTAAAGGTATTTGCATGCCATCGGCGTATAAAGAGAAATGGTTTATTTTATAATTTTTAAAGTTGTATGGGTTTTTATTACGTGAACCATTGAAAGCGGTGTTGTCGACAAATCTGATAATTATTCTTTTAGGTAGTTGACCGAGAATCACATTGTCTATTGTCTCGCTGTGTATACCAGCGTGAATGAAAAGGGCCTTCACTTCGACTCTAGTAATGGGATATTTGGCTGTGCCTTAAGAGAGGGTCTTGGCGTGAGCGAGCAAAATTCCAAGGCTGATTCTTGCCCGGTGAACAAGAATAGATGCTTCTTCGATATGCACGTAGGCGCTACCTGTAGAATCCATTAGGTAAAAGGCGTCTTTCGAGCGAACCTCCAACTTGTGTAGTATAATAATCCTCGTAGTGACTCATCGTGTGTGAAATTCACATTTAATCTATTCGTTTGAAATGAAGCATCACAGTCAACAATCCGTATTCAAATGGTACGGGTTGACCGAGGTGGTCCCTTATATCGATTTCGAGTGTTCGGAAAAAATATACTATTGGTTGTGTCCATTCACCAGACAATATAATCGTTTCTTTATCTTTAGATGATGCGTGACAATTATGATCCGATTCCCCATTATGCTGGACTAGTCTGGGTAGTGGATATTGAGAAGTAATGTCACTACCAATAAGTGAATCAGAAGCTATGCTATGATTATAGGATTTTCATTTCACACGTGTTACTTTAGGATCTGAAATTGTCAAAAGTGCAATTTGATTCTCTAACAAAGGTCCAGGTCTAATGTGGAGGAACGATCGAGGAAAATACTTCATATTACTTTCACTTGGTAATATTATACAAAACTGATCCTCGTTCATTTTAAGGCTTTTAAATCAGAGGAGTGCATCCACTTGACAAGTAATTCTTTTCTTGCACCACGTCCTCGTGTGCGAATCACTTTTTCAACAATAAATTCGTCGTTGTGCACGTCTTTATTTATAGCGTCTGCTAATTCTTGCTCGTAGAAAAGTCCGTCAATCTCTTCACCAGCCAGATCTTGCAATTCGTAGACAACGGGTGAATTAAATCTCCAGTTTATAACACGTATAATAGCGAACAATTCTTCCGACCAGCTTGCTTCGTGTCCTTTCTCGAAGACACTTGTTGCGCGACTGACACGAACATGATCACCTGATCTATATTTAACCTTTTTCACCAACTTTTTTATTTTTAAAAACCGTCGTTGTATATTACTATGCGCCTCTGCCGCATTGTAGGGAGTGACTTCAGGCGGACACATGTTTGTACTTGAATGTCGAGCATTGTTGTAGGCAGACACAAGTTCTTGTAAGACATCGATGTAACGGTGTGTGTTCTGGTGTGTGAAAAAACGCCACATGCGTTCTTTGAGAGTACGATTGAAACGTTCAACGACGGTCGCTTTAACAGTCGGATCGCGAGAAACACCAAAAGATATTTGACGACTGCGTAGAAAATTTTGAAAATTTGCACCGAGAAACTCCTTTCCTTTGTCGGTTTGAAGGGTGATTGGAACACGTTTATTACTCTTCTGAAGAATGCGTTCGAAAGCGTTTCTCACCTCAGCTGCTGTTTTATTTCGAAGTGGCTCAACCCATGAGTACTTGCTTAGTACGTCAATGACAACTAAAAGATATGTATAGTTATTATTTCCTGTTTTCAAAGATTGTAAATCTACCAAACCGGCCTCCCACTCATTATCAATGTTGTCAACATTATTGTAATTTTCCCGTAAGTACTTTTTCCTATTAGGTCTGTGTAGATTATATGCATCTCGTCTTTTAAGCCAATCAACAGCATTCTTACGTGTAATTTTGCCACGTGTGGCAGTCACAATTTTTTCCACACCAAAATATGAGGCTAGATGGGACGGGTCATAGTACAGTTTATTCAAAAGCTGCATTTTTACCTCACAAATTGAAGTTCAGCCAAGATGCTTTAGGTTTCTGTTTCTTTTTCTTCTCTACTTCTTCATCTATTGTCCACCCGTCGTTGTCCGAATGAAAGGACTCATAAAGCTGAGATTTACTTGTATTAAAACGTGCGCTCCTGTTTTTTCTTGCAAAAATAGGGGTTGATTTTGCTGTCGGAAAGGTAGCACTCGTTTGCGAGCGGTTCCAATATGACTCGTTCCCCACGAACTCTCTTGGTATGGATATTCCGCGCAGGAAAGCGGATTGTAAACATAGTAGTAGGGATCATTTGGAAAAATACAGGTTCTGAATCGACAGTTATCGGGTGTTGATTGCTTGAGATCGAAAAGAAAATATCCGTGTGGTGACGTGGTTTCGTCGTGATAGGCCTCCTGTAGAAAACGAGGGTTTTCTAGGCACACTTGACGGGCTAGATGTTGTATTTGTGCTCTATCTCTAGGATTTTTGAATACAACTATATAATTTGAATTAAGCGAAATATCACGCTAATCATGACCCTGATGAAATAAATTTTGAGTAATGAAAATTACACTCAAGTTTTTGTGGTGACTACCTTTAGTGAAAAGGTCGATTACTGTATTATTTGATGACTCTCTCATAAGGTCGTCTATTATTATGAGTTTTGTGCCTAGATTGTTAGAATAGTCGCTGGATTGTGGCAGTTCTTCGCGAAATTCAATTCTTTTTCCGTACTCACCGTATGACTGTTGCCACTCGGAGTAATAGAAAATGATACGCGCAAAGGAAACATCGCACATGTCGTCGATATACTGAAGAAATTTGTTAACAAAAAATGTTTTGCCGCACCCTGTCTGACAACATATCACGGACGTAAAGGGGTGATTCCAGCGTGGATCCATTTTGGTTTATACTAGAGAAAAAAAGTTACCTACTCAAGCTTTTATACTCTATTTGCACGCACAAGACGCATGCGTAATGATAAATATATTGGAAACATAGGATCCGATATTATAGCTGGAAAAGCATTTACGGTGGAAATCGGTAACGCAAATGAGCTAAACGAAACGCTCGGCGCGACCAAGTGGAACAGCTTATAGACCTGGGTGCAAACGCCAGACTGTCTAGCTTGTAAGTCTGGCGGCGGCGGAAAAACAGCTATGACCAGCGCGCGCGCCGTCTCCTGAAAAGCTTTTAACTGAGACGGTTTTCCGGCCGCGGGGCCCACACCGCGATCCAGCTATGCTTGTATAGGGTGTCTTCTTTCCTCTTTGGAAAAACAGGTTTCTATGTCACTTTCGACTCGCGATTTTACTACACTCTGCTTTGAGGGAAATTTATTTTCTTTCGTGGTCATTAACGATTCTCTACCTGCTACTACCTGTTTGAGAAAAGAAAAAGTTGTTTCCTGTTTTCATCCACAGGTAGAACGTCGTGAACCTCTATTTGAGGGTTATAGATTAGTTCCATAAGCTGTTGTAAAGTAAAGACGATTTCGGTTTGAGGTAGGTTCTGCCGTTGACCGAATTTACCCCAAAACGAGTTCAAGCACAACTTTGCAACAGACCTAAGGCTTGAATTTTTCTGTATTTTTTCTCTGTCAAGATCCACGCCCTCTACCTTAATGTGATCGATTAAGTACGCTAATCGCGATTTCTCGTCTACGCAATCAAGCGGCCAACCACCTGATTCTTGTTTCAGCTTGAACCACATGTCGATGTAGCCACTAAAAAGACCACCAGTGCGTGTCTCAGGGTCATACTGTACAACTTTGTACTGTCATATCTTGATCACATCAATAATCGTGTACCCTTCCTCTACAGCTTTTATTCAGCTCCTCCGAAACCCAAGTACCCTCCATTTCTCTCAAACTCGGCTCATGTGTACACTGTGTCTGTTGCAGCGACTCGCAACATGTACGACACAAGGCAAACATTAGTTTCGAGTGCATCCGTATAGGCAGTACCGGATGACGAAGGGACTGCGTTGGCAACACACGGCATTTCACGAGACCATGTACTCTTGATAGATCTTCGTAATCGTTGCCCATTAGTTTCTTGCAATCTTCACCGACAAACACTTCAGGGTGACCGACCGGAAACTTACCTATCTTACAAATGTAAGGATATAAAGAGCAAATATCTGTATAATATATTTTTTCTCCAACTTTCATCCGATAATAGCAGGTGGTCGTACCGGTGCGCCCACCAAAGAAAGCATCTTGCGGATTTAAAGGAGTGTGCGCTAGGAAAGGGCTATTTTTTATGAATTCACACATTTCCGGTGTATCTTTTTTCAATTTGTTAAACTCACGTTCCCAAATTTCGGATACTATGTACCCCTTCGATCGAAGGAGCTCTGTCTGAGCGCGTGTGTGTTCATACTTTGAAGCAAGACTTCGCCCACGTCGGGGCACTTTGTCCCTATTCAAAGTATAACAGTGCACACAGCCATGTCAGTAGCAACCATGAAACTGGAGAATGTGCTGTTCACTCCCATCCTCATAGTAGCCATCGACGAGGTATCCTTCATCGATACGATGTTCACGACATCTACCAGCATGTTTGATCGTTTTTCCTAACACGTACTCCTTCCACAATAACCATTCAATTGCCTTTTTCGACTGGTTATTCGCGGTACGGTAGCCTCTATTGGGTGGAATGCTAATAGTGTCCCTTTCGAGAAATTTTTTCCTAAACATTTTCATGCATGCCGATGCAATGGTCACTCATTCAGAAAAAGGACAAAAACCGCCCAACTCTGAAAATATCTTTCTGAAAGATAGACAGGCTAGCCGGAGTATAAGTACGTCGTTTATACAGTAGTCGGTTAACTTCTGTTTAAACTTGAAAACGTAGTCGGGGTCGTTTGACAAGGGCTCGTACCACGAGTAAAACTCTTGACGAACTTTTGAAGACATGGTGTCTGGCGAGTAGTATTTCGCGTCAGGTATACGAGCAACGTATCCCTCCCCATTGTTGGCACTCCTATTCTCAGGCGTGTTAAATAAATGAGGAAACGTCCCCTATTGCTCAAACACCTGCGTAAATCCGAATGCACTAGGAAGAGCGCTTAAGGGTAAATGCAGGTAGTTGAGACTGTCAATAAATTTCGTATGCCCAATCTGCATTAAAATAATATTGGAACCGGTCGTTATAATTTTCGGCCGTTTTTGATTATCCTTTTTTCCAACTATATATTTTAAAATAAATTGAGCATCGAAACCCTTAGCATTATGTGCTATGCACATTACGCTCTTAAATATGTTTTGCAGTTCCGTTACAAACTTGACGAAGTCGGGTACCGTCTTTTCGCCTCTAAATATTATCTTTAGCTTATCACATTTAACACATTTTTCTGAAATGTTATTTTCGAGCATAACGTGCAAACCCGCTGGACCACACACAGGTTAGGTTTGTGAATATTGACAGTGGGGGCACTCGCTACAGTTTCCGTCTGTTTCGTTTCGAAATCGTAGAAGACGAAGTTTGTCGGTATATTATCAGGGGTCTCGTTTGCTTTGATGGGTGCTGTATAACAATCATGATTGTAATCGCGTTTACAGAAACAAGTTGTGCAATAACCACGACCACATTCATGTTTTTTTTCACTGTCATGATTAACGACACGAGAGCACCGATCACACACCCTCAATTTTGTACAAACGCTACTTTGAGGTGTGAACGAACCTTTGTAAGGTGATTGTTATAACAATCTATTCCATTTAAAAAACGCTTACAATCGCTACACTGTACCTCGAAAACCTCTTTGTTCTCAGCAACGGTTTCGCAGCGTGGAGACGAATTGCATGAGGTGCACTTATTAGAGCACATGTGTGCGCTAAGTCTTACATACCCGACATTACACGGTACACAGAAGAAGGATTTACACGCGAGAGCCTTCAAATTTAAAATAACGTCATATTGGCTATGTGTACGATTGTACAATATATGTAAATTATGAAGGACTGTCTCGTCTGTATCCGTAATCTCGTGTGTACCATTATAATACACAGGTCTTTCCCCCGTGCCAACATCATCAAAATCGTGTACCATAATAACTACCCGTTATGCGACAAAAAACTTTTAAAATTTAATGATTTCCTCCATACCACATCCATTTTCTGGTATGACTACAGAGGCATCATTAATTAAATTTGTTGCTAATTCAAGCTGGAGCCGTCGTTGGGGATGTCTAACGCTGTCCCAGCGTTTTTGTAATTCCCTCACACGAATAAGGCCACGTTAAGCATGTACGAGTGCAGCGACCAAGGTGCGGGGTAAACACAAATTATCAACATTGGATATTTCGAGACGGGACTTTTAGAAATGTTGAACACGTTGAATTTATTTGAACGACCAGTGCCCCGTCTATCCTCAACATGCTTAACGGTAAGAATGAACGAGTTGTCAACCTTAAACTGTTCATTACTCTGGATCACCGCGTATATTGTGTTCCAGAGATGATCTACTGTTATTCTACGCACTGGCCGAAACGTTATGTATCCCTCCCGTTTTATGTGCTCCGAATCGAATGATATTTTTGTTATGTTATTCGGTGGTATGTCATGCATCAAATACGTAAAAAACTGCCGAATAGCACGCTCTAAAAATAATATATTCTGCGCGAATGTTAAACCATGAGGTGGATCTATTACACGAACTTGAATCGCACGACCCCTATATGCAAAATCCTTAATATACTCCTCCCTCTCCCAATCTACAGAATATAATATATCTCCCTTATCTTGTTCTCTCAAACGTCCACCTCTTTGAGGCTGCTGTGACCCCTGAGTATCCTCGGCCAGAACAGGTTCGTGTGCCAAATTTTGCTCCCCAGTCAACTCCTCATTCTCCTCTTGCTCCTCCTCCTCCCCCTCCTCCTCCGCTTCTTCTTCATCTTCCTGGAGTTCACCAGAAGCGGACATGACCTCATCGTTGTCACTCTCCAGTCCGTGTTTCGGAACGTTAACGATCTCTGAAGTATAGGACAGAGGAGATTCAAATCCGGAATCTTCTGTCGAGCTGTCATACTCATTTAAAAGATTCCGTCTGGCAGCTATCTCCTCAGTCTCACGATCCATAGCCTCGTCATCGTCCTCAGCGTCCTCGTCCGTAGACATGGCAGCAGGCATAATGGTTGAGGCGTCAGACCCTGGCTCTGACACGGTGTCGACGTCATCGTCGTACGCTGCCGAATACCCCTCGCGAAAGACGTATAAACAGTTATCACTCGTTAAATGAGCAGCAACACTAAAAATCGCGGCGGTAATTTCACGTGGTGTCGACATGGCGAAATCTATTAGAAAACTGACGGCCTAGTCGTCGTAGGTCAGGTTCTAAGACACTACCAACACCTAGAAAACTTTTTGGACACATATACAGGTATGTATATTTGGCAAATGTCCCTGATTGGCTGCTGTTCTATTAGTCGTTGTGACAATAGGAAAATAAACGAGGGTAAGCAGGTGATACATCTCTTGACCAAACCATCCAGGCACGCTTCAGTCAGTAACCCAATGACCGACATCCCATTAAGATCATTATCCCTGCACTCAAACAGGCCGACACCTTTATCGGCTTTCTAATTATCCGTTTTCCCTCAAACTTCGAGAACACGACGATCGGTCTTCTGATGGAACGTTTGCGTTAAACTGTTTTCTTTCTCAGAATATGTGCAACACTTGTTAGATAATTTTAATCTTAATGGCTACAAGGGTGCTTCTAATTAGTCCTTTTCCTACAAACTGCATGAACACAGGCAATTTCCTGATAGAACATTTCCGATAAGTAGTTTTTTTCCAACAGAAAAACTAAAAATGCATTTCTTGAAACATCTGCAAATTATCATTAGACAATTATAATATCAACGGTCACGCATTACACGCTCTGAATCTAAACGGTTATTCATGACCGCCGATGATTCGCAAAAATGAAGGTCTGAACCACTTTTACTCGCAGCTATCTATGGCCTGAACAACTCATTCACAAAAAAAATTCTTCTGGGTATCCAGTTGTCGCCAACATTCAAATTTCAACCCATCATCAGGCTTGTAGGCCATTCAGCCCAAGGAATCACCTTCGATTCTGAAACATGGACTCAACTACAGACAAAACTGGAATTAATTACATCATCTTTTTATTACGATGCAGTATCATCATCCATGTACAAAAAAGGAATTGATTTGGGAGAATACCGTTTGGTTTTTTCTTCAGCCTACGGTTGTAAAGCCATCGTCTTCGATGCCGCCCTGGAACAGCTGGACACCGAAGCAACAAAGAAAAGAAAAAAGTACTCACCGACAATCGTGATGCAAAAGGCATCATTCCAAGCCTTCAAAAATGTTCTTGCTTGTGCAAACGAATGTTGCCATAAATTAGAACACATTCTTAAAGATGTTGAGAACTGTGCCGCATTTCTTGTGGAGGAATTATGTAATTACATCGCCTCAGAAAAACTCATTTTCACTAACAAAGACTTTATACATCATATTCTACAGGCTAAATTTGAATTGTTAAAAAGTAGAGTTCAAGAAAGACTAGAAAAGACATTCGTCGAATCACATTTTAATATTGTATTTTTAGAACTCACCTCTATACACAGCGAATACATAACTACCGAAGTAGCAGACGCTGTTGATGACGTGTAATTGTAACACATCTAAACTATTCTTCGAATGAAAATTCTGCTTTCAATAAATATTATTATAATTTTTCAAAATGTTCCTTGTTTCTTATTTATTTCCAAAATTCTTATATTATTATAATTAGATCTTTTTGTAATTTCAAAATGCGTTCGTAGATGTCAAGTTATATTAGATCATAGATATAAGCACCTGCCGTCCCATGCACCTGTTCCTATGCCACCATTTTGAAAAACTCCATCTTCAAGCAACATGTGGTCGCCTGAACCCCATTCCACCATGTTGGAAAATCCTTTCTCCTACTAACATATGGCCCCGTAGGTCCTCCTTCACTAATTATACCATCTGTCACCCTTCAAATTACATAAAATACATTATTTTCGACCAATCAGGAGGGTGATTCATAGTCCATTCATTCTACTGTTGTAACCTGATCGTTACACCTGCCCCTCTTTGAAATTTTGGTGAAGGATAATAATAATAAGGGAACAATCATTTTCACGCAATATTATTCCCTTACTCCCTTAATTTCCCCATCCTTCGTGAAAACTTCAATCCCTTGTTGTGATACCTGTTGTTTCGGCTTGCATCACTCAAAGGGTTGGCGTACTTTCTCGTCCAGGTTGGCGTGAGCAGCCAGGCTTGTGAGGGCGTTCACTCGCAGTACTGCATCCAATTATCCCGCGACTCCGACGGGTGTGGCCTCCAGTGGATGTTCTGCGTAGTGGTTTTTGCTGCCCTATTTCTCTCCTCCTGGGCCTCTTTTTTGAGCTTCAGCGTCTGTTTCCTTTTTAACTCATGTTAAGCTGCTGTTTGTTACCGGGTTTCCTCGGCTCTGGCCTCAGGCAATTTTTGGGCCTCTTCCTCTCCCAAGATCTCCTTCTCCTCTCTGGCCAGGCTGTTGGTTGGACTGCATGTCCTCTTTGCCGGCCTTGAGTCCTTGTTGTCGAAGATGTCGGCCACCAGTGTGCCGTGCCTACTTCTCCGTGCTGCATCAATTCCTCGCCTTGGCTTTGCGGCGATCTTCTCCTCGGTGATGGCCCTCCATTTAAGCTCAGCCTCACACTCTTCGCTGCGGCACGCTATTGTCTGATGCTCGCCACTGGGTTCCTCCTGTGCGTTTAAATCATTAATTCTGAGCGCTTTGATCTTAAGCTCCTCGAGTATCTCCTCCTCTACGAGGTCTGTCCCAAAAGTATCCGACCTATGTTCATATCTTCGCGCGGTGAGACGCAGGCGTACTCTAGAGA
>JAUMHM010087844.1:0-10158 GCA_032362435.1 Melikaiella ostensackeni | reverse complement strand
ATTGAGTAGTTCTAGAAGGGATATAACTCTTGAAAATTAGTAAATTTATAGAATTATATAAATTATAAGAATGTATCAAGAGGGGAAAAAAATGAAAACGAAGCGAAATTTTTGTTTCTTGCAGAATTATTTAACATATCTAATTTGAAAAAACATTTTTTGATTTTACTGATAATACATTTTACTTGACGGAAGTTTTTTCGGATCCTAGATGTTTTTGAGACATTATTAGATTTCATATATTGCGACTTTTTTGCTTCAATTATGTGTTTTATTATATATAACAAGTTAAGCATTTGCCGGGACATGAAGCGAAAGTTTTACCTACTGCCGATTTATGTTACGAATTATTCAAGATTTCCTGAAAAATTCTTTCCTTACAAAAGCTCATTTCACCAATCGCACCTTGTCCATTTAAAAGTCATTCTTTGGCGTAGAAGAAAATGAAGGAAAATTTGAGAATACTCTGGAAAATTCCAGGATTTCTGAAATTCTGTGTAAATTCTGGAATGTTACAGTTAGACTTTCTAAACTGTAATTAGAATTTTACGATAAATAAACGAATAAACTATTTTGTCAAATTTCGGAGTTATTTTTCACGGTAAATAATGATTTCATTATATTTATGTGATGCCATGGCCACGTGTACCAAAATTTTTGTGCGAATAGTCGCAGTTTATGGGCACGAATAGTGGGACCTGAAAAGGGGACTATTTGTACCGAAATTTCGGTACAAACAGCCCTATATTTTGAGTATACATATGGATACTGGCTACTTAAGAATAAGTTTAAGGACTTATTTTAATATCCTCAAAAAGATATTTTCAACGCAGTTAACTCATCTGTACATAAACACGATATCAAGAAAGCAATAAACTTATCATCCGTTGGAAAACACGAAGCACGTGACATCAAAGTAAAATAATAAATCATCCAAACTAACGTTTCAAACATAAAAAAGAACACTATTTCTATCACTTTCAAAACTTTGCGCCATATTTCATAGATCATTAAGCATAGCTGAAAGTAGACAACAATAAACATATTGAAATTGCGAGTTTTATGTTCAATCCCTTTTTTAGAGAAGGAGACTTTAGATCTGGTGAACGTGAATACATAAATTATCAGCTTTGAAAATCTTCAAATATAATGAAATTGCCTAAACATTTCAAATCCTTCACAAAAATTTTCAAAAGATCTCTAGAGATTTCAAAAATTACACATTTACTTAGGTCACTCCTATTATAACAAAAAGTATATTAGAACTTGAGATTCTTAATAATACAACATTTCTAATATTAATTCTGTTAATCATAGTGACCGTATTCTAAAGTTTGAATTTATTTAAAATAAGTTTTATAATCCAAATATGAAATTATTCACTACACTAAATTCTTTTATTGTCAAGCAGACATATTTGAAGTGATAGTTTCTTTTATTACATAATTAATAATTTTGTAACAACACTCAGTACATAAACCAGAGTTAAAGTTTTCATAAGCATAATAAACTTTACTTATGCATAGAATTATGACAAGATATTTCTGAAAATGAGCGTTGTCAAACGTTTACCCAAGAACAATTAGCGTCATAGAGACAGCTGACTTTTGAGCATTTATTTCGTTGATATCTTTACATGTGGGCATCCGCAGGAAAAAGTCCCCCGTTTAAAAATATTTCGTCTCCGTTTTGTCTCCAAGACGTTCCATTCTGTCTCCAAGACATTGCAGTCTGGTTCCGTCTCATAAGCCAGACTTGCTAGACATCAAATTTTTGCCTTGAGTTTATGGTGATAGTTCTCAGTGGGGTGCATTCAGCAAGACGAACGGAACTTGTCTCAAGACATGAAGATTTCTGTCATGTCTTGGCCAAAGGCCAATAAAAATGGAACCAGGTAATGTAGGCTTAAATGTTTTAATGAATTTTTTGTTTAATTTTTAAAATAGCTATTCAAAAGTGAAAAATCAGAATTTGTTGGTTTTCACGACTATAGCCGTCTAAAATTTGCTTCAAAAAAATTGATATTGTAGTATTGCAGTATTGTAGTATATATTGATATGTAGTATGCATGTTGTACAGCAAATTTGAAAAATTGTTTTAACATAAACAAGGATTAGCTTTTATGACGGTATAAGGAAAACCCTCTTTGCCAGGGCAGGTAGGCAATGGAAACCTTTTTCCTGGTTCAAGAGATAAATAAAGTCTGCCTCCGTCTCATAAGCCAGATTTCCCAGACGTCTTGAACAATCTTGGATTTGTCTTAATTGCCTATCGTCAAGACGAAGTCCAAGACGAAATATTTTTTCACGGGCCCTTATGGCCTTCATGAACTTACGTATGGATTCATATAGCCGGATCGATTCCCGGGATTTTGAGCCCAAGACGAGCCCTTCCGGTTGAAAAATGAGTCATCGGGGTGTTTTTGAAGTTCCAATTGCGAAAAACCGATTGTCGGGAAGAACGCATTTTCTTGTCGTGGAGCTGTTCGAGGAAATTGTTGGCCTATGCTTTCTTCACTTGGGCTTTTAGAAGTCCTCATTTCTGGTGTTAAGTTCCAGGCCAAGGGTTTCAGCCGCCTGCTCCGCGACTTTGTAAGGGAACGCTCCTTTGCCAATCATCTCATGGTTCATGACCATTTTCAGGAGAGCATCTCTACTATTCGCCACGGCGTGAGCTGTACCCGAAATAATTCGGTCATGAAGACACTCGATATTTAGTAGTTCGCGCCCGCTTTTATGGCGTGAGATGTATAAGCGCGGAACGGACGAGTGGATGTGCAAGCTCTTCTGTATATGCATGATCTTGCGTGTGGCGATATCGAGGGCCGTGAACTCGTGTTTCGTCCATGGAACCACTTCAAAAGAAAAGAGTAGAGCCGGGACTGCCAGCATGTTAGTTGCAGATATCTTGTTCAACGCTGACAGATGGGAAGACCAAATCTATCAAAGTAGACGTTTGTATCTGCTTCGGAGAGCCTTCTTCACTGATATTATATTCTGAATGTGACTTTCTAGTACACCTTAGTATAGGTGGATCTCTCAAACGCCAAGGTGTCTAATAGCATTCCTGTCCAGAGAAGAGGGATCATGGTGTCACCCCGAAGGACGCCCCTTTAGATGGTGACGCTGTTAGTTGTCACAATATGTTTTCCAGATAAGATAGTAAATCTTGTTTTCCAAAGGGACATAAATTTCTCTATGCATTTCCCTATGTGTGGATGAACCTTCAAGCTTTTCAACAGACGGATTATATGTCTATGAGCGGTTGAATCGAAAGCTTTTTGGTAATCAATTCAGGCTATCGACAGATTGCGATTGTAGGCTGAAGCATGTTTGCAGACGCTTCTGTCGATTAACAGGTTTTCCCGACAGCCTGCTATTCCTCTTTTTGATCCACGTGTTTTGTAGATTTCTCTCCACACAGGTTCAATTGTCACAAGAATCCCGTTGTTCAGGATAGCTTTTAAGAACTTATACAGCTTTTCAGACAAGTTGCTGGCCTGTAGCTCCTTGGGTTGACCAAGTCGCCTTTCTTCGGGAGGAGTACAGTGCGTCCTCACATCAGCCACTCCAAAAAGTCTCCACCTTTTCGGACATAGACGGATTATTGTCAGAAACAGGGCGATCGCTGAAGAGGCGCGACGGGTCAGGGAGAAACTGTTCATTCTCCCTCCATCTTCTGTATTCTCCTCCTTGAGCCAGTTAACACCCGTATTTTGTCAAGAATGTGCTGCTTAATAGTCAACAGCTTTGACTTGTTCAATGCGTGATGCTGGATCCTCAGTTGGTGAGCAACTATTTGAACCCTTACTATAAGAAGCTTAGCAGATGTCATCTATTCAATCACACACTGAACACGGGACGCGTTCCGTCTAGCTCAGCCAATCTTCTTGCTAAGAGGATGCAAGCACCTTTTGGCATTTTGATCTATCGTCAGCTTTACCCTCCGATTTGAAATGGCCAAGCTCTCTCCGCATCATAATCTGAAAAAGTGTTGATCCTGAGGACGGACTCCTTCAACAGATACTCACGAAGTGCGTCATTTATTTCAGCCAGACCTAGGGGCTTAGGAGGAACCTGATTGTTAATGTTTCTTCTCCTCTTGATATCGCTATCATCTATCGGGGATGACTGATATCCGCGGTAGGCTTTGATGTCGCTTCCTCCTCTTCATCTGCAGCTTGTTCTTACAGTGGATGGGGAAGCGTTCAGCGTATATATCCTGTTTTCCGGACATCAAAAACATCTTCCACTTACAGTACACATTTCAGTTCTTCTTGGAAGGTTTTTTATACAGATGGATCTTCTGCTACAAAAATTTCTTTATGCGGACGAATGCAGGTCATTCAAGTGCACAGTCTATCAAGTTTTGAAAATAGTTATCTGCTCCTGAGGAAAAAAAGGCCTTGCTGGTACTTCGTCTTCTTTATTTTTAGCTCTATCAACAAGACTAAGCGTTTTCGCACAGTGGAATCCGCATTCTCAAAACAAGGCACATGAATGAAATTGATTATTTAGTTTAGTTTCTTATTTTTCTATAAAATTCAGATTATGTTGCTAGTACTCGATATTTGTATAATAAATTTATAATTTAGAGTTGATCTTCAATACTTTGAACGAATAACTTAACGTTGTGTATTTTCTTCTTGCTCATTTTTCCGTATTTTATTTTTCTCTTTCAGCATACTTTTCTCTTCTGGAAAGAGAAGTACCTGACACTTTTTCGTTAATAGCGATCGCAGGATTATATGCAGTATTGCAAAGAGGGATTTTCACATTCCTCCTTAGATCAAATTTCAAACTCTTTTTCAAGGTGAAAAGTACGAAGTGCTGAAGAAACCGAAAAACCCCACACAGCGCGTGAGTCATCCGTTGAATTTTCAAAACCGACTCAAACTGTGATCGAATAGAAAAAGTCCGGAATTTTGAACCGAGCCAGCCGTTTACAGAGAGTCGAATTTTATGAAATTGACACATAAGGCAAATAATAAATAAATCGCATTCTAGGATAGACACATTGACTTAACCTCAAACTGAGAAATGGTTTATGAAAGCAGAAAAAATATAATATAACTCAAAAAATGGCTCATGCTATTCTTGAAAACATTAGGTACAGTTCTACTCATTGCATTCGGTCAAAAATAATTTTTTTATTCAATAAATTCATAACAAAATACTTCATATTTCTATCAAAATTTATCATGCAGGAGACTGGTGCCCTGTTTAGTTTTCAACACAAACCGATCATATCTCCTTTGCTATAAAAGTGTATCTCCTAGATTACTATGGGTTAAAATAAAAGTCGAAATCAGAAGGCTATTTATTATAGCGTGCTACGTTTCAGTTCACACTGACAAGAGGGATGTAAAAAATACGTTCTGGGGTACGCTAAATGATGTATTAAGTGCTTGCGATCCTGGAGAAAGAATAATCTTACTCGAAGGTATGATTGATCCGTCGGTGTGCAACGCGAATGTAGCGACAGTGTCCTGGGTCATTTCAGGAACCCGAAAACGAACGGTAACGGAGATAAAATGATTAGCTTATACTTAGGGAAAAGCCTGTTTATTACAAATACTAGGTTCAGACATAAAGTGATCCACACTTATACTTAGCTCAGAGATAATAGTCACAGTATGATTGACTTTGTTTTCAAGGATGAAGGAGGAGAAGAACTAATAATAAAAAGAAGTAAATGCGATTTGAAGCAGAGAATCATCATAAATCAGAAGTACAAATAGTGTATCGTGAAAATTTGAATAGATATTTAGGACGTTCTAAAGGAGATTGGAAAACGGAACTAGGCAATAAAAGTGTAGAAGGTGCATGGATGATAGTAGGGGATAGCGTCTCCAAGAGTACATCTGAAGTGTGCGGTACAGCGGCTGTAGGAAGAAAGGCTGGAGATGCTTGGCGGAATGATGAAATCCGCGTGGCAGTCAACGACAAAGAGCAAGCGTACTCAAGAATTTGAAAATTTGATGGTCTTAACGACTAGGAAGGAACTAGACTAGAAAATGATTATAGGGAATAAAACAGAAAAGCCAAGATACTAGTCAAGGAAAGCAAGGATAAAATCAAAGCAGAAGATGATGAAGAAATGCAAAATGATTTTGAAGGAAATAACAAATTATTATGGAAATAGGTTGAGAAGATTGGGAAAGGAAGTGCTAGCACTAAGGTAGTCGGAATTGAGAATGCTAACAGTGGAATGGTATGGAATTCGGACAAAGTGAAAGACTGTTTGAGACATTTTTTCAAGAAATTGTATGGAGGTCAAGCTATGGATCACAAAAACCGTGACATTGAAGAGGATACGTTAGACAATCCCGTTGTCGGTAGCGGAAGAAGAATCGATATCGACGACATTCACATTGCCATATTATTAGACTCAAGCTGTATAATTACAATTTTTGGAATTTTTTGTTATTATTCTTAAGTTATCTTCATCACGCTGTTTGTACTTGTGTTCCAAACGTTACAGATACTTTTGTTGTTGATTTTGCAGCGATGATAATATATTTAGTCACTTGGTAACACTGTTTATTGGTGTGCGCCGTATAACCTAGAAAACGGTGAGACGATTGCATCGTTTAAAACAATAGTTTGACGAAATTAAACAAGTTAAAGTGCATATAAATCGTACGAGGTGAGTCTTCCGTTAAAATTTGAAGATTTCCTGATGAATATATTGAAAAATCATTGAGATTTGTGACGAAGATATAATTTTCAGGATGGGTAAGCGGAGTCAGGCCCGGCGTAAGGGGCGGGCAAACTGGGCAGCTGCCCAGGGCGCCATCAAAGTAGGGGCAACACTAACGACACGCAAATTTTTTTTTTGTTTGTTAACAATACAAAAAATATGCGAATATTCAATAACTTCATACATAGTTTGAACTCAATTGTTTTCCCGCCAATGCTTAACGCCATCTATGGTTATTTTTCTCCGTATGTATTGGCATGCTACAGGCAGGATACAGATGTTTGTATCAGCTGTTTAAGCTGCGCCAATGATATATGAAGTCTCTCTCTCTCTCTCTCTCTCTCTCTCTCTCTCTCTCTCTCTCTGCAAGTCTTTGTAAACTTCCTAAATATATAGTTTTTGCCTAGCAGAAGTTGCTTTTTACAATTTGTGATCATCAAGTTGTTGACGTGTGAACTCGCTAAACACTTAAAACGAACTGACACATGTGCTGACAGCTATTGGAATTATTCACTGTGGTACTTCCCCCCCCCCCTTTTATCGCTTCGCTACTGGTGGCAACGCACTGTTTACACTCCCCGCTGCTCCTTTCCCGCCGTGAAACTGCGGGGGCTAGCAGTTCCAGGAAGGCTTAAATTGAATGGGACTATATTGGAGTTCGAGTGTACTAATTTTTTTTAAGTACTGTAAAAAGACGAATAAAATACTATTAACATTGTACATTGTCGAAATTATTCGAAATTAATTATGAGGCATCGCGTTCGCGGTTCAGTTATACAAAAAATTTGTGGGGGGGCGCCAAAAAGGAGTTTGCCCGGCGCGGGAAATAGGCTTGCGCCGGGCCTGAGCAAAGTGATTTGTCGCTATTTATAGTTGATCGAATTACCGGCTCGTTGAAAGCTAAAAACATGACGCAATATCAAATAGATGAAATCTTAGGAGTTTTGCGTAATTCGGTGAAAAATGTGAAGAAAAAAGTAGATATTGATGATGTTTTATCAGCCAAACGCAGAGGTGCGTACGGTCGTCGTAGATTCACGTCGCAGAGAAGTAACGGAAAAATCCGAGATATATGCGTTTAAAATCGGAAAATGCCTCTGAAAGTTGTAGCAAAAAAAGTTGCTGGAGCAGGTATTCAAGTATCACAAAGAAGAGTGCAGCGAGGGTTAGCTGAACAAGGCCTAATTGGCCAAAGACCAGCACTCAAACCTAGACTCACACCGGGTATGATCACAAAACGTTATTGATGGGTGCAAAAATACAAGAATTTTAGGATTCATTATTGACAAAAAGTAATTTGATGCTCGAGAACTCTTACGAGGCCAAAATTCATCTGAAGATTTGTATTAAGTCTTCATACATTTGATATTTTACAGGTCAATTTTTCAGATGAATCATTTTTACAAGTTATGGTCGAAAAGTCCAAGTTTGTGAGACGGAGGCTAAACGAGAAATACAAGGCAGAGTGCATTCTTTCATACATTAAACATTACCTTCAGTTACAGTATGGTGTGTGATCAGTATTGAGAGTCCAGGGCCCTTGCACATCGTAGAAGGTGAAATGAATGCCGAAAAGTATGAGACAGTGTTAGAAAAACAGCTACTTCCTCAAATGGAAAAATGGTTTAAGAAACGGGAAAAACCTATTTTCATGCGTGATGGTGCATCATGCCACAGTTCCAAACGGATAAGCACGTTTTGAGACAAAAAAAAAGTTACCGTTCTCGACTGTCCTGGAAATTCTCCCGATTTGAAACCTATCGTGAACGTTTCGGAGTTCATGGAATCTGAAGTTGCAAAACAAGGTCCTACCACTAAGCAAGAGCAAATTCGGGTACTCAATCACACTTGGCAACATATCTCAGAGATAAGAATGAAAATTGAAAACTGTATGAACAGTATGCCTCGTCGCATCGGAGCTGTGTTGGCTGCTGAAGGTGGACATAAAAAATATTGATTCTAAGAAAAAAATTTTTTTGATTGTGATTATGACTTAGTTTGATGCATAAAACCATTATTTGAATGAAACATATATTTTGACAGTTTTCGGAGATCAGACAAAAAGTGCAATAAAATCAATGTTGGTCGTACTAAAAATGAGAAAAAAATTTTTCATTTGCTTGGGTCTAATAATGAGGCTAAAGAAGGCTGGACCTAAATAATGATTAGGCTGCTAGCGTGGATATCACCGCTGAAATGCTTAAGGGCGGTGGCGAATATTTGTTTGTGTGGCTGAGCGAATTTATGAATATGTGTGCTGTGAATGGTGAAGTTCCACGTGACTGGAGAAAGGTGATTGTCATCACAATCCACGAAGAAAGTGTGAGGAAGGCGACTGTATTAATTATAGAGCGATAAGAATACTGAGCACTGTGATCAGATCTAAATTTTGGGAAGTACTAAAAGAGTATGAAGTAAATGGTTAGCTTATAATAGCAATAAGAGCAATATACATTGGTAGTAAAGCGAGTGTAAGAGTTAATGGCCAACTGAGCGATTGGTTTGATATTGAGCAGGGCGTTAGGCAAGGCTGCGTTCTTTCCTCTTAGATGTTAAATATATACATGAACAAATGTCTAATAATGCCTCTCTCAGACGAAGAAGGTGTTGACTTCGGGACAGTGAAAGTACCTGGACTGCCGTTTGCAGATGATAAGACTATTACAGCAGAATCAGTCGACGATATGTAGACAATGATGAGTAGACTAAATACCAGCATGAACAGTATGGATCTCAAGGTAACCGTAAATAAAACAGAAATTATCTTATGTGAAAGAAGAGGTGAGAAAACAGTGTGCAACATTGCCTTAAACGAAGAGAGTTTAGAGCAAGTTGATGAGTTCGTGTATCTTGGAAGTTTATTTACTGCTGACCGAAAGATGAATGCAGAGATATCAAGACGCATCAACGAGGGTAGAAAGATTATTGGAAGAGTACAAGATATTACAAGAAGTAAAAATGTAGCGAATAAAGCTTGTTAAGGAGCAATTCATATTGCACGCGATCAAATGGTTTGAATGTCAAATCTTATGATTTTCTTTCAAGTGGACTGTAATTTTAATCAATTTGACTCTAATTGCCGTAGCGGTTTTTTTCAAGGAAAATACCAGCACTCATGAGAAATATGCCAAATATATTGCACTTCATTGATAATGAGCACTGATATCAAATAGCAACTGAACAATCGTGCTAATACGGGCTTCATTGCCAAAAAAAGTACACGACGTGCAATATGTCTAATGGCTGACAACGTCGTTGATTGTGTGACATGACGATCCGCGTCGAGTGAGAGTATTTTTACTAATGCTACGTAACAGGACGACGGAAGTCGGTACCTTGAAAACGGGAGGTATCGTTATTACATATGAATCAACCAATCGCTCAAATCGGCTCTATGAACATCTACGATTTAGAATAGAAGGGTTCAAATTTCAGCATTTATGCTAGGCTCATAAA
>JAUMHM010087843.1:0-10158 GCA_032362435.1 Melikaiella ostensackeni | reverse complement strand
GTGTGGTGCGGAATCTCTCTAAAATTGATGAACATACATTCCATGAACATCTTATGACTTATTATTAGGGTAAAATATTACCAGATACAGATATCAATAATAAAATCGACGCTCTAACTAATTACCTGGTCTCCGCGTTCAACAAATTTTTCCCGCTACACGTTCCCAAAAACTTCAATGAAGCTCCCCCTGGATCACATCTGAAATTAAAAATCTGATGAGAGAACGTGATGGCAAGCGCCGACTTGCAAAAAGAACATAAAGCAGTGTAGTACTGGCTCAATTTCGTAAACTCAGGAACCTAGTACAAACTAAGATTCGTGATGCGTTCAATCAATACAATTACAACGACACTGCACATAGAGACAAAAAAGAGAACATTTGGTATCTCCTTTGACGTTTACACCTAATTCCTCCCAAACACGAATCTTTAGATAGTAGTTTTTCGCCTGATGACCTTTTAAAGACTTTTCTTACATTGCCAGTTCAGGACTTATCATCATCATCTTCCACTACCCCTCTTAATCCAACATTTAATGACTCTGACTCCTTTTTCGATGACATCACCCCTGAAATACTTTTGGAAAAAACACTTGAAATCAAATCGAATGCCACTGAAACTGATGGAATATCAATCAAAATGATTAAACTTGCCCTTCCAATCATCTTTCCTATTCTTTTGCATACTTATAATGCTTCCCTACAGGTCGGTATTTTCCCAGATATCTGGAAAAGGGCTGTTATTTGTCCAGTTCCTGAGCATCTATTTAACCTCTTCCAATTTGTAGACAGAGACCTTCCAGCACAGTCGAAGCTTCGTAGATGACATAAAATCCTTGAGATTCCTTTCCACAGAACGTGTCAGCTTCAAAGGTAATTTACAGTAAGAGGTGCCTGGTTATGGAATAAAGTATCACACGATATTAGAAATGCACCTTCCCTGTATCACTTCAAAAATCTCTTTTTCGAGTATTCATAAAATCCTCCGAACCCAACTCTTGAAATTACTCACTGGTAAACTCTCATATCTGATTCACCAACATTTTATCTTCGAATTTCCTTTCGTTTTTATCAACTTGTGTAATTTTTATTTCTTACGCATACAATTTATTCCTACTTTAACATTCACAAGAGCTACTAATTAATCACTCAATGTTAATCACTATGCATTAATCTCATACCTAATTTGATACGTATTCTAAGGTCGACTCTTCATTTATTTCAATTAGTTTATGGAATTAATTATTAGACTAATCAAGTATTCTACTGATCTGTGCTTGCACAAATTTGTAATGACCTTATACTGGTCAGGGGACAAAAATGAAAATTTTCCATACCATCATGTTTTAATTGTACCCGATGAGAATGTTGGCATTAATTAATTATAAAACATCAATAAATTTCAAATTCATCCTAAAAAGCTCGACGACTAGTCACTATCTTATTTGAATTATCGGACCAGATTTTTCTTTAATGGATGAAGAAACTTCAATTTCAAGAATTGAAATTACTTTTTAAATGATGCATGCATCAGCAAAAAGTATTTGAAGTTTGGAAGATTAAACAATTAATTTGTTTCCATATATTTGAAAGTCGTGTCGCCATTTTTTACCAAATCATTTTTACCTGTGCAAATTTATTCATTAAGATACATAAATCGACTTTAAGAAACTTTTTCAAAAAAAAAAATTGTTGTGATAAATAAAGTTACATGAAATAAACATTTCATTCGAAAAACGGTGTGTCAAAGATGAAGAGAAATGGTTGAAAGTCCCAAAAAATTAATGATTTTGTTATCCTCTTATCATGAAAGTACATGTTAATCTAGCAGAAAATATTCAAATATTTATAAATGCATTTTAGCGCAGCATAAAGTAAATCAATATTTATCCAGCTTCAAAAATTTTTAGTTGGGTTCCATGTTCGTCAACATGAACATGATACTTGAAGTAATTCTGATGAAAAAATTTTCCTGATTAACATCGAACACCACGCTAAAATCCAGGTGGAAATGATTTTAGACGTCTTTACCTTTGTAATTCTATATTGAAGAGTACGAGTATATGTGGATAATTATTCAATATTGGCCAGTTTTTCAGTGCCTTTACCTAATCATATTGAAAAACTTGTGCTTCTATATTCGTACCATTCAAAAGTTTCGGTATGACCTAGTCACAATATTCGTGCTGAAAAAATCAATCAATTCTTACTGTTTTGGTATTATTAACTATAACTTGTGCATTTTACATTTTACTCTGGAAAAGGAAAGTGAGATCTGTTTAAATTCATAATAATATACTGTAGTTTTTGCAGTAAAAGCTTATTTTAAATACTGGTAAAGTTCAATGAATCTCTTTGTTTGAAAAATAATATATAATTTTCGCTCGCTGTATTTCGTACAAATGTAGATTTTCGTCATCATGAAGGTTCCAATGTATAATATTATTGGCATTGAAAACAATTAGAAAGTTCAATCGTACCTTCTGCAAAGTCAAATATGGTGAATTAAAACCGCAAGTGGAAACAAAAACGATTTGTATAAGACGCGTATCAGAAACGGTTACTAAGCATACAATTCAAAATATTTGATAAGAATTGGTACGAAACTGCGTTTTACCTCATTGGTAAATACCCAAAGACTCATTCTATTCATAGTTTCTTATTCATTTTTTTTCCTTTTTTTCCTTTTTGTTCTTTTTTATTCATCCTCTCTAACGCTTTTACTACCATTATATATTGCTCTTATTGCTTTCAGGAAACAATTTTCCACTCCATACTCTTTTAGTACTTCCCAAAGATCAGTTCTATCCACCTTACCGAAAACTTTTTCCAGGTCAACAAATGCACAGAAAACTTTTTTGTTTACACTCAAAGTTTTTTCTATGATCTGTTTAAAGCTAAGCATTTGATCCGCACATGACCCCTCTGGCATAAATCCACACTGGACTTCCCCTATCGTTTCTCTAATTATTCCCAAGACCTTGCCAATAAGTATTTTGTTAAATAATTTGCCCACGGTACTTAGTAGGCTACTCGCTCTATATTAATACAGTCACCTTTATCACCCTTTCCCTTGTAAAGTGGAACGATAATCGCTTTTCTCCAATCACTTGGAACTTCACCGTTCTCAGCACATATATTGATTCATTTGCTCAGCCACACAAACAAATATCCGCCACCGCTCTATAGCACTTCAGCTGGAATACCATCCACAACAACAGCCTTACTATTATTTTTCTTAATTACGGGTACAATGTCGCGGATATCGATTCCTTTTTCGCCACCTGCGATGGGATTGTCCAACGTATCCTCTTCTGTGTCATAGTTATGTTCTATAGCTTAAATTCTATACAATTTCTTGAAAAGTCACTCATACAGTCTTTCACTTTATCCTTCAGAATCATTTAACATTTATTTACCTTCTTCCGCTCTGATTTTATTAATGCTTTCCTTGACTAGTATCTTTGCTTTTCTGTTTTTATCCTTCTAATCATTTTCTAGCCTAGGCCTACAGTTGCAGTACCGCACATTTCAGACGAATTCTTGACGACACTATCCCGTAGTATTATTCATTCAACCTCTACATGTTTATTCACTATTTCCATCTTCTTTATGGTGTCTGCTTTGACTTATTATTAATTTGTCTCCTCATCTAATCTTGACCAAGGTTCATTTTCGAGACTATGAATTAGTGATTCTTTCCACATTCAGAGATTCTCATAACCCTCATATCTCTTATTAGCCTTCTTAGTCTTTCATCCGCTACAACAAAATCAATCATACTATGGCTCTCGCCTCTGCACCAAGTACACATGTGGATCATTTCAGGTCTGAATCAAGTATTTGTAATGAACAAGCCTTTTTCAAAGCATAAGCTAATCAATTTCTCCCGGTTAATGTTCGCTTTTAGGTATTCGAAATGACCAAGGACCTGTCGGTACCTTCAGGTTGCACACCAACCCAGTCATTCATACGTCCAAGTAGAATGATTATTTCCCGAGGATCGCAAGTCCTTGTAATATCACTTAACGAGTCCCAGAAGGTATCTTTCACATTACCATCATGTCATATGCCATATGTCACCATCAGCTGGAGCGTAGCATGCTATAATAAATAGCCTTGTGAGTCCCACTTCCATTCTGACCCATAAAAATCTTGAAGATACATGTTCATCCTTTTTCATATGCTGTTTTGCTCTTCCTTAGATATTCAGACTGACTCCATGGCTACCATGTGATTCATTATTCACTCCTGACCAAAGTTCTAGTCCATCTTCTATTTTCCTTAACTCACATTCCGTGTTTTCTGTTTCCGGTACACATAAAATATCTAGCTTCCTCACGCGCATTGTATCCCACAATTTCCTTTCCTTAAGATCATTCACACCTCTAGCGTTCCAAAGACCCAGTCGCCATTCATTGCCTGAAAATTTTCCGAGGGCATGCGTTCCGTCAACAGAAATGTCAGTCCTATCCGAGGCTACATTATTAATTGTATTATTCATTGTTAAGAGTATACACCCAACTACAACTTGATGCAAGACACTTTTTCCACAAGTATAAGATCGTGTCCAAACTAAGCAGCTAAATCGTCGTGAGGTGGAGTGTCCATTCACAACGTCAGTCCCACCAAACTTCGGTTATTCAAAGGAAAGTATGAAGACAAGACCAGAAGAAGAAGGAGTAATGATGAGTTTGTGATCAAATTTAATGATTGGAGATATTATCAGTTTTTCCTTTACTAGTCTAAATTTATGAAAATGCTCGCAGCTTTTGAAATTCTGGGAATCTAGCGGAGGGTAATGGTAATTTTTGAAAGTTTCTAAGCTTATCAGGTTTTATCGAAGGTAGAGATATCTTTGGTAATCCGCTGGACCACTCGGTCATCCGAAATACTAATCCGTCGTAGTCCGAGTAATCTTAGATAATCCTCTTTTAATCCATAGTAACCCGGAATAGGCCAGAGGAATCCAGAAAAAAATATGTCAATAAAATGAAGTAAATAAGAAAGAAATTGAAACAAACTACTTTTATGCGCGGGAACAGGGTGTCTACTGATGTTCGCCCAACAAATTATTGATTAGTCATTGAAGATTAATTACAAAATAATATTTTTAATTTTTCATTATGGATTTTAATTACATTTGTTTATGACACAATTAATGTGAAATTCACTTAGTATTGAGGTGAATAGTTAAAAAAATTTTTATCACCCTTCTATAATAAATAAATAACTAAATAATTGTTAATACCAAATCAATAAAATAATTTAGCAAAACTCAAATTTATATTAGAGTTTGGGGTGCTGAAAGTAATTTTTATGGAAACACGATGACGGATCGGCGAGACCATGAACATTCTGAGTGAACGAATAGACTTAGTGATAACATGGTGATTTGCTAGGATGTCAGCATTAACCCTAATCGCAGAGGTTACATTGCGCGCCTGCAGACTCTGTGGTGTCAGAAACACCAAAAGATTTCGCGCTTTTCGCAACAGACGTTGCAAATCTGCTCTGAGAACCTCTTTCGAACAGAATACGAACGCAAAACGCTTCTTCAACCGCTGCAAGCACAAACTGCAGACGAAATAGACGAAGCGACATTGAGACCAATCGCGGGAAGCAGGAATCGCCAGAGAAATGAAGGCAATTTCAGGGCAAAGAATAACATTAACATCCAGGTTTCTCCTAAGCCCCATGATCTGGCTGAAATGAATGACGCCCTTCGTGAGGATCTCCCGGAGATGTCCACCCTCTGGACCATCACTTGTTTAGTACATGATGCGGCGAGAGCTTTGGCTGATTCAAATCGAAGGGTGAAGCCGACGATAGATCAAAAAACCGAAAGGCGCTTGCATCAACTTAACAAGAAGGTTGGCTGGGCTAGACAGAATGCAGCCCATCAAGCAGCACATTTTTGACAAAATACGGGTGCTATCTGACGCGACGAAGAGAATACAGAATAAGAAGTGATGGGATAGGGAAAATCAATAGTTTCTCGATGAATGATCGCGCGTCTTAAGCGATCCTCCTGTTTCTGTTAAAAATAACACCAAGGCTGCAGTAATACGAGTGTTATATGGAGAATTCCAAGGTATTCTGGGTAATACAAGGTAGTCCAGATTCATGCACGGTAATCTACTGTAATCCATCCCCACTAGATCGCATTTTCAAGGGGTGTTTTCCTCCCAACTGGGAAACTAATCTATGCTCGTTTTAGCTTTAACTCAAATAATTAATTTTAATTCTCAAAATTAGTAAAAGTAGGTTTTGAGGCTTTTGGAACTTTATGGAAATTTATGAAAACGCTTGCAGTTCATGGAAATATGCAAATTTTCGGAGAGTAATGGAAATTTTTGAAAGTTTCTAAGCTTGTCATGTTTCACTCAGGGTTAAGAATTTTTATCACATTCATAAAGTAGTCAATGGTCTTTGTTCATCTTAAATGCCAAGCTTCAGGAGACTGGTCGTCCTCAGTACACCACACAAAGCGTACATAACTTCTTAGGTTCTGGCTTTGTTTTCATACTTTATTTTGCGTGATCAGAGTCAGTAATGTAGCTTTTGATAGAATTGACACTTCTGTTGACGAAAGGCATACCCTCGGGACAGTTTCAGGCGATGCATGAAGACTAGGTATTTGGAATGCTAGAGGTGCAAATGGTCTTAAGGAAAGGGAATTGTCGGATGCAGTTCGCGTAAGAAAGCTAGATATCTTATGTGTACCAGAAACAATGAAGAAGGAATGTGAGATAAGAATGATAGAGCAAGAACTCGAAATTTGCTCAGAAGTAGATATTAAATTCCATGGTTGCCAAGGAGTCGGTCTGATTATAAATAAGAGAGCATCAGCATGTCAAAAAGCATGAATTGTGTATCTACTAGATTATTACGGGTTAGAATGAAATTCAGATTCAAAAGGCTAATTATTGTAGCATGCTATGCTCCAGGTGATGGTGACAGTAGTAATGTGAAACATACCTTCTGGGACTCGTGAAATGATATTATAGGTACTTGGGGTCATGACGAATGAATCACTTTACTCGGAAATATGAATAGCTGGGTTTGTATGCAACGAGAAGATACCGACAAAACGATACTTGGTCATTTTGGAGGCCCAAAAACGAATGGTAATGAGGAGAAATTGATTATCTCATGCTTAGAAAAAAGGCTTGTTCATTATCCATACTTAGTTCAGACATTAAATGATCCACACGTATATTTGGGACACAGGCGAAAGTCACAGTATGATTGACTTTGTTATAGCGAATGAGAGACTAAGAGGGCTAGTTAGTGAAACAAGGATAATGAGAGGCTCTGAATGCGCAACGTTCATAAAGTAGTTAGTGGTCTTTGCTCTTCTTGAATGCTGAACAGCAGGAGACTGGTGCCCTGCTCAGTACACAACACAAAGAAAGAAAATTCAGGAATAGGTATAAACCTGAATTGAATAGTAGTTAACCCTTGGGTTCTTTATTTTAATTCATTGGAAGAAGTTAATTTATTTTAGAAAAGTGACTAATAAGTGATTTGCAAAAAAATGCCTAACAGGGGAAGGCCTCCTCTGCGACGTTGACCTTCTGATGAGACTATCATCAATCGATAGTACGTCAAAAATAATTAGACATGTATCCCAGCCAGTGCAGCGGTAAAGGGCCTGCCTAGCGACCACGCTGGCGCTGGTTCAAATCCGTTTGTCGACATTTCTTTAAATATTTTTTTATATTTTCATATATTTTTATATATTTTTTTTTCAAAAGCAGTTAAGTTATTGGGAAATAAATATCATGCATGAGAATCTACGACAGGGGCAGCTGGCCCTACTCTCTCCCCTCTTTCATGAATCATGAAAATTGGTTCGAAACCGAATTCAGAAGAAGCAGAATAAATACGCACACTCATTTTTCCCGAATTTGACCGCAGATGTCTCTTTTCGAACTGTAAAATATAACACGTTGCTTCTGATGTGTATAACATTTCTGCATGATATTTATTTCCCAGTAATTTAACTATTTTTGAAAACAAAAAATTTAATCGCCGGTGGAGCATCAAAAAATGATTATTTGACATTTTTACAATGCAAAAAAAACATAAAAAATGTCGACAAAAGGATTTGAACCAGCGGCAGCGTGGTCGCTAGGCAGGCTCTTTACCCCTGCAGCAGCGGCGCTTGGTGAAAGCAACCGCGCGCGACTCGGTGGACCTGTGGCAGCCGCGGCGACCGTGATTTTCAAACGCTTATAATTCTCGAACAAGGGCCCACTTACAAAGAAGTCGGGACATGTGTCTAATTATTTCTGACGTACTATCGATTGATGATAGTGTCATAAAAAAGTCAATGTCGCAAATAAGGCCTTCGCTTGTAAGAGTGACTATGTGGCAACGCTGGGATTTTCAGAGGATTTCTAAAGATTGCAAAATATTATTAGTAGCCACTTTCTGATATATTAAATCATTTGAAGTATTAGTATTTATAAGTAAAGTGCTCAATTAATTAAAAATACATATATTTAAATTTTATCTTAGTGGGAAGTACGTGGTCACAAACGGTACTTGTACCCTACATTTTTATTTTAAAAATGGGTAAGAGATAAGAAAAAGGATAATCTCAATAATTTTGGGGAGATGTTATTCCCATATTTTCGTCCGATAGTTTTCAATTACCAATTTCGATTTTTCGAAATGAGTAAATGAAAAGGATAAGAATCGCGCGCATTACGCGCGTGTTTGTTTGCTAGTACTATTAAATTTGAGATCAATTCAAAAAGTAAATCTATTATCCTTTTTTATCTCACGTGAATACTAGACGTTAGCTTTTATGCATAAAATATATTATCTTTCACAAATTGTTTTTATCTCACGTAAACACTATGAAACTCTTCGTTACGGTAGATGCAATTTAGAGTGACTGTGACGTGAAGGAATCACAGTAATTGACAAGATAGAGATTTTGTTGCTCGAGAAATATCAAGGAAATAAGAATTTAAATTGGAAAGTTTATTTAGTAATTTCTATTTAATTTATTTATTAATGTTATGAACTCGATTTGAATCATTCAGTTCTTTTAATTAATTTAGTTTCTATAGATATTTTTATTCGCGTGCAAGAGGATGTTGTGCAAGAATATTTGCAGGATATTGTTTATTTATTAAGTATGGGATATTCTCATTACATTCTCATATTTTCTATAGAATTTCTCGCGAATTCTATTGAACACTGGCAATTTATATTCAACTATGTACAATTTCATTGAATTTTGTTAAACTGAAGTGATTACTATCAACTTCATTGAATTTTGGAATATTTTAGCTCAATTTTGTAAGGTGCTATAAGTGTACCCTACAAAATATTATTAAATTCTATTGAATTTTATTAAATCATTTGAAATTCTATTGAATTCTTTCCTATTCTATTGCATTCTCTAAAATTCTATTGAAGACTGTAAAACTCTCTCTAGTTATGTGAAATTCTATTTAATAACATACATTTTATAGAATCTTGTGTTGAGTTTTGACAACAACTATTGAATTTGCTGTGGCTCGACTAGTAGGTAAGCCGTTGTGATGAGGCGAGCACTGTGTAAAAGCGATCTTTAATGCATTTAGTAGCTGAAAAATCCATTAAATATTCACCTTCTTCACAGGAAGTAGTGTACAAAATATTGAGTATGACACGTGCGCTGATACGGAATTGCCATAAACCATTCAAATAAGTATTGTCTAACTTTTTAGTGATGAGATTTCTTTTAAGAGTTTCAAGTTTATGAAAATAAGTCATCAATAAATGTGATAGCTAACTAAAAAAACCCTCACGCAGGTTAGAGTGCGAAAAAAATTGTTTTTAATGTTATGAGCAAACTAATAAACAAAAGTCATTTTTTCGTGATTCCCCATAATAAGCTATTTTAAATCCATAGCTTTTTCATAAAATGTGACATGTATTACTGTGCACTTAAAATAAGCTAATAATAGCTGCCTTTCAACAATCATTTAAACTGGTCGAACCTGATTGGCCAATCAAGTCTTTTTCAAAAAACCCGGAGGACGGAAAGCTAAATCGGATTTGTATTATATCCATTTCCCCCTATTGATGTTATTAGGGTGTTTTAAGATTTCGATTGCTTCTCTATGTTTTCTTGGAAAAATATTGTATGTTTTT
>JAUMHM010087842.1:0-10158 GCA_032362435.1 Melikaiella ostensackeni | reverse complement strand
CAGACAGACACATTCGTAAAAACCTGTTTTTCGGGTTCAGGGGGCCTCAAAACGTGGACATTTGACAGAAACGGGGGGGGGGTCAAATTTTACGCAAATCTAATACCTTCTCTGATGAGAATGTAATAAAAATAAAAACAACAGAATTCTAGGCTTTTTTTGGTCTCTTGAACGCACCAACAACAAATTTCCAAAAACCACCTCTACTAACAATAAAAATACGCTGTATGTAAAAACTCAAACTCGGGGAAAACAAAGTACTCCAAAATTTTGGGCTTATTTTACGCTCTCGAATTCACGAAAAAAATTTTCCAAAAACCAGCCTCTATGTGCGAAAAAACCACCCCCTTGCTAAAAATCAAATCTACAAAAAACAAAGGGCATCAGAATTTTGGGCTTATTTTGGACTCTCAAATGCACCACTAAAAAATTTTCAAAAACCACCCTATGTTCAAAAAACCACCCCCTTAGTAGAAATTCAAACCTGGAAAAAACAAAATAGAAAGGCTTTCCTTAGGCTCTCGAATGCTTGAAATTTTTTACAAAAACCACGCTTAAATCTAAAAAATCAAATACCTATCTATAAATTCGCATTTGAGTTTTCAAGAAGTCCAAAAATCAGAGAGAGAAAATCAAAGGGAGCAAAATTCTGAAAAAGATTATTTTTTGACAAAGTCACATCTGCGTGGTATCAAGGGATTTTTTTTAACGTTAAGGGTTCAGGTCCAAAAATCGATCTTAGTAGTTTTCAAGAGCCCGAAAATCAAAAAAGCTATTTATTCAGTAAAATTCTGAAAAATATTATTTTTTGACAAAGTCATAACTGCGTGGTAACAAGGGGTTATTTTTGAAGGTTGAGAGCTAGAGCCCAAAAATCGGTCTTGGTATTTTTGAGAAGATCAAAAATCAGAGACTCTATTTACACTGTAAAATTCTGAAAAATATTATTTTTCAACAAAGTCTTATCTGCGTGGTAACAATGGGTTGTTTTTTAACGTTAAGGGTTTGTTTTTCATCGTTAAGGGTTGGATTCCAAAAATCGGTGTTGGTATTTTTGAATAGCCTAAAAGACAGAGACTCTATTTACACTGTGAGATTCTCAAAAAGATTATTTTTTGACAGAGTCTAATCTGCATGGTACCAAGGGGTTTTTTTAACGTTAAAGGTTAGAGCCCAAAAATCGGTGTTGGTACTTTTGAAGAGCCAAAAAATCAAAGACTCTATTTACACAGCAGAATTCTTAAAAAGGTTATTTTTTGACAAAGTCACATCTGTGTGGTATCAAGGGGTTGTTTTTGAACTTTGAAAGTTGGAGCCCAAAAATCGGTGTTGGTATTTTTGGAGAGCCCAAAAATCATAGACTCTAGTTACACTATAAAATTCTCAAAAAAATTACTTTTTGACAAAATCTTATCTGCGTGTTAACTAGGGGTTGTTTTTTAACGTTGAGGGTTGAAGCCCAAAAATCATTCTTGGTATTATTGAAGAACCTAAAAATCAGAGACTCTATTTACACTGTAAATTTCTAAAAAAGATTATTTTTTGAAAAAGTCTAATCTGCGTTGTACCAAGGGGTTCTTTTTAACGTTAAAGGTTAGAGCCCAAAAATCAGTGTTGGTATTTTTGAAGAGCCCAAAAATCAAAGACTCTATTTACACAGCAGAATTCTTAAAGAGGTTATTTTTTGACAAAGTCACATCTGCGTGGTATCAAGGGGTTGTTTTTGAACTTTAAAAGTTAGAGCCCAAAAATCGGTGATGGTATTTTTGGAGAGCCCAAAAATCAGAGACTCTAGTTACACTATAAAATTCTCAAAAAAATTACTTTTTCACAAAATCTTATCTGCGTGTTAACTAGGGGTTGTTTTTTAACGTTGAGGGTTGAAGCCCAAAAATCGTTCTTGGTATTATTGAAGAACCTAAAAATCAGAAACTCTATTTACACTGTAAATTTCTAAAAAAAGACTATTTTTTGACAAAGTCTAATCTGCGTGGTACCAAGGGGTTGTTTTTTAACGTTAAGGGTTGGAGCCCAAAAATCTGTGTTGGAATTTTTGAAGAGCCCAAAAATCAGAGACTCTATGTACACAGCAAAATTCTGAAAAAGATTTTTTTGACAAAGCCTTATCAGCGTGGTATCAAGGAGTTGTTTTTCAACGTTAAGGGTTGAATCACAGAAATCGGTCTGGGTAGTTTTGAGGAGCACACAAATCAGAAACTCTATTGACACTGTAAAATTCTTGTGAGAAAGATTAATTTTGATGTAGACTCATCTGCGTGGTATCAAGGGGTTGTTTTTTAAGGTGAAGGGTTAGAGCCCAAAAATCGGTATTGGTATTTTTGAACAGCCTCAAAATCAGGGACTCTATTTACACAGAAAAATTGTGAAAAAGATTTTTTTTTAACAAAATCTTATCTGCGTGGTATCAAGGTGTTGTTTTTTAACGTTGATGGTTGGATGACAAAAGTCGGTCTGAGCAGTTTTGAGGAGCCCAAAAATCAGAGACTTTATTGACACTGTAAAATCCTCAGAGAGATCAATTTTGACAAAGTCTTATCTGCGCGGTATCAAGGGGTTGCTTTTTAGGTGAAGGGTTGCAGCCCAAAAATCGAGTTTGGTATTTTTGAGGAGCCCAAAAATCAGAGATCTCATTGACACGATAAAATTCTCCGAAAGATTATTTATTGACAAAGTCATATCTGCGTGGTATTAAGGGGTTCTTTTTTAAGTTAAGGGTTGGAGCCTAAAAATCGGTGTTGGAAATTTTGAGGAGCCCAAAAATCAGAGATCTCATTGACACTGTAGAATTCTCCAAAAGATTATTTGTTGACAAAGTCTTATCTGCGTGGTATCAAGAGCTCCTTATTTAACGTTAAGGGTTCGAGCCCAAAAATCAAAGTTGATATTTGTGAGGAGCCCAAAAACACGAGAGTTTATTAAGACTGTAAGATTCTAGAAGAGATTATTTTTCAAGAAAGTTATACCTACTTGGTTCAGTGGGGTTTTTCTGGCATTAAAGGCTAAAGCATAAAAATCGAATTTGTTATTTATGAGGAGCCCAAAAATCAGAGACACTGTTGACATTGAAGAATTCTAAAAAGGATTATTTTCCGTCAAAGTCATATCTACATAGTAGAAAGGGGTTGCCTTTGTCTATAAGAGTTGGAGCCCAAAAGTGGTACAGACGGGTTGCTTTTTAGGTGCCTTCTGGTAAAACAGCCCAAAAAATTTCAATTTGAAAATAATCATACCAGTCACATTGACAAGACTCTAGTGGATACTACCAACCCCACAATGATAATCAGCAACTCCAAGAAACCATCCCTACCACATTTAGCGAACCGCATCTCATCTGCCTTGATGTAAAACAGCCCAAAAAATTTCAAATTAGTGTGAATTTTACAGTGTCTGTTGACACTGTAAGATTCTAAAAAAGATTATTTTTTGACAGAGGCATAACGACGTGGTACAGGGGGGTTGATTTTTAACGTTAATGGTTGGAGCCCAAAAATAGCAGTTGATGATTCTGATGAGCTCCAAAATAAGTGACTGCATTGACACAGTGAAATTCTGAAAAAGTTTATTTCTTGAAAAAGTTATATATGCGTTATACAATGGGGGTAGTCTTCAGCCATAAGGGTTGAAGCCCAAAAATCGAAGTGTGCATTTATGAGGGGCTCAAAAATCAGAGACACTGTTAACGTTGAAAAATTCTGATAAAGATTATTTTTCAGCAAAGTCATACCTACGTGGAACAGAGGGCTTGCTTTTTGGCGTTAAGGGCTGGAACCCAAGAATCGAAGTTGAGTACGCTAAATGTAGTAGGGTTGGTCTTTTGGGGTGGCTGATTGAGATTGTGGGTTTGGTGACATCTACTAGAGTCTAACGAAGGCGACTGGTGCGATTATTCTTCATTTGACATTTTTTCAAGTCCACTGAACTAGCACCTCCAAAATCAAATTTCGGCATTCTTCATTGCTCGGAATTGTGGACGTTTTTGAGGTACCAATAAAAATTTTTAGACTCCTTCACTTTTTTCAAAAAATCAATTTTCTTTTGAAGGTGCTAGTTGACATTAACCTAGTACCTTGACTGTCTAGAAAACCAAAAAAATTAAAATTTCATTTCACCAGAATTTTGGGCTTTTTTCCTTCTCTCGAAATCCGCAGAAACCGATTGCCCCAAAACAACCCTTAAGTTCCAAAATCAACCCTCTTCAATAAATTTCAACCTTCAAAAATTCAAATTTCACAAACTGAATTCCGCTACATTTTTGGGCCTTCCTTAGGCTCCTGAATCCCTTGAAATTCAATTACAAAAAAACAACCCTTACGTTTCAAAATTACCCCTTACATGAAAATTCATTATTTTTAAAAATAGAGCACGCCTAATTTGTAGGCATCATTTTTGTTCCATAGGAATACCAACTTTGACTTTTAGACTCCAGCCCTTAATGCCAAAAAGCAACCCCTCTGTACCACGTAGATGTTACTTGCTGAAAAGTAATCTTTTTCAGAACATTTTAATGTTAACTGGGTCCCTGATTTTGGGGCTCCTTAAGAATACCAACTTAGATTTTGGGGCTCCAAACCTTATAGCTAAAATGCAACTCCTCTCTATCACGTAGACATGACTTTGTCGAAAAATAATATTTTCAGAATTTTTCAATGTTAACAGAGTCTCTGATTTTAGGGCTTCTTGAAAATACCAACTTAGATTTGAGGGCGCCAAACTTTATAGCTAAAATGCAACCCCTCTCTACCACGTAGATATGACTTTGCCGAAAAATAATGTTTTTCAGAATTTTCCAATGTTAGAAAAGTCTCTGATTTGAGGGCTCCTTGGGAATACCAACTTAGATTTTAGGGCTTTAACCCTTATAGCTAAAATGTAACCCCTCTCTACCACGTAGATATGACTTTACCGAAAAATAATCTTTTTCAGAACTTTTCAATGTGAACAGAGTCTCTGATTTTTGGGCTCCAGCCCCAATGGCTAAAAACTACCCCTATTGTACAACGCAGATGTAACTTTGTTAAAAAATCATCTTTTTTAGAAGTTTACAGTGAGAGTAGAGTTCCTTGTTTTCAGGCTCCTCAAAGATACCAACTTTAGTTTTTGGGCTCCAACCCTTAATGCGAAAAAGCAACTCCTGAATACCACATAGATATGACTTTGTCGAAACATAACCCTTTTCAGAGTTTTTCAATGTAAACCAAGTCACTGATTTTTTGGCTCCTCCTCAATTCCAATTTTGATTTTTGTGCTTCAGCCTTTAAGGCCAAAAAGCAACCCCTCTGTACCACGTAGATATAACTTCATTAAGAAAATCTTTTCTAGAATTTGACAGTGTCAATAAACTCCCTTATTTTTGGGCTCCTCACGAATACCGACATTGATTTTTGGGCTCTAAATCCTTACAGCCAAAAAGCAATCCCTCTCTACAAAGCAGATGACTTTCTCAAAAAATGATCTTTTTTAGAATTTTACAGCGTCAATAGAGTCTCTGATTTTTGGGCTCCTCAAATTTCCAACACTGATTATAAATCTCCAACCCTTAACATCAAAAAACAGCCCCTTGACACCACGCAGATGTGTTTTTGCCAAAAAATAATCTTTATTAGAATTTTACAGTGTCAATAGAGTCTCCGATTTGTGGGCCCCCCAGAATTACCAACTTTAATTTTTGGGCTCCAACTCTTTAGGTTAAAAAACAACCCCTTGATACCACGCAGATGTGACTTTGTCAAAAAAAATCTTTTGAGAATTTTATAGTGTGACAAAGATCTCTGATTTTTGGGCTTCTCAAAAAAACCAACACTGATTTTTGGGCTCCAGCCCTTAACGTTAAAAAAAACAACCTCTTGACACCACGCAGATTAGACTTTGTCGAAAAATATTCTCTTTCAGAATTTCACAGTGTAAATAGAGTCTCTCATCTTTGAACTCTCTAAAAATAGCAACTACGATTTTTGGGCTCCAACCCTTAACATTAAAAATCTACCCCTTCTCACCACGCAGATATGCCTTTGTCTAAAAATAATCTTTCTCAGAATTTTACAGTATAAATAGAGTCTTTGATTCTTGGCCTCCTTGAAAATGCCAACTTCGATTTTTGGCTCTAACCCTTAACGCCAAAAACCAACCCTTCGATATACTGTCGGTACAACTTTATCGAGAAAAATCTTTACTCGGAATTTTATAGGGTGAATAGAGTCTCTGATTTCTGGGCTCCTTGGAAATTTAAATTCGAATTTATAGATAGGTGTTTGATTTTTCAGATGCAGGGGTGTTTTTTGCAAAAAAAAAATAAGCATTCGAGAGCTTGAGAAAATTCCAACACTACTTTCTATTCTGTGTTTTTCAGGTTTGAGTTCTTACTAAGGGGGTGGTTTTATGTACGAAGGGGCGGTTTTTGAAAAAAATTTTGTGGTGCATTCGAGAGCTCAAAATAAGCCCCAAATTCTGATGCACTTTGTTTTTTGCAGATTTTATTTTTAGCAAGGGGGTGGTTTTTTTGCACATAAAGGAGTTTTTTTGAAATTATTTTCGTGCATTCTTAATCTCAAAATAAGCCTAAAATTTTGGTGTACTTTGTTTTTTCCGAATTTGAGTTTTTAGATAGGGGGTAGTTTTATTGTTAGTAGGGGTGGTTTTTGGAAATTGGTTGTCCAATCCTATGTAGTTCAGCTGCGTTATGTGAATGATAAGAGAATACTTTTAAAGAATTTCAAAAACCTGAAAGAAACCATGATTGGATTATCGGACGATTTTTCGAAAAAAGTACAAGTAGAGAGGAAGTCGCTTCTTCCCTTTTTGCATCGAGCTAAAAAGAATGGTTTCAAGGCCTCTTTATCGCATAATATACTATATGTTGATGGCAACCAATTTGGGGTGAATTCAATATCAAAGTTACCTCCAGATTTACTGACAGGCAACGAATCTGCCATCGTGATCGGCAAGCAAACGAATAAACCATTTGGCTTCCCGAGGAAATATCAAGCGTAAGGCCTCTAGCTCGCCCAATCCAGGTCAAACCAGACCTTTGGACTCTTTTTTGCGCAAAGATCAAAGCAAACAGCAGTTTCATACTCCTCAGAGGAAGAAGTAGACGATCTGACAGTTTATGGAGTGTCCTCAAGCCCTGAAAATACAGCTCCGACTACGAATTCCACAAAAAACTCAATCTTTAAAAAAAAAAATAGCACCGGAAGTCGAGATAGACGAAAAATCAGCATTGACCAAAATATTATTTTCTGGAATATTAATGGCTACTCCAATTTGGATGTAGACGCCCCTCAAGACAATGTTGATATTTTCTGCATCTCGGAGAAGTGGTTAACTTACCAACCAAAGAACCTTCCCGCACAATGGAACAACTATGATGCAGTTTGGAACAATGCCATCAAGGAACAAAGCACAGGAAGAGCAAGTGGAGATCTCCTTACACTGTCAAAAAAAGTTAATGTAAAATTGGAAGTTGTAACTCGGTCTGAATGGTGGATTTTCGTCAAGACTTTAATAAAAGATAGTCTCGTTATCATAGGGCTTGTCTATTTAAAACCAGATTTAGACTCAAATATATTTTTAGAATTATTAGAATCAGAAATTTACGAATTGCAACTGAATTTTCAAAATGCTGCTTTCTTTGTCGGGGGTGATTTTAATGCACGGGTTGGTGAAAAAAATAAATCTACAGGAAGAGATCTTCAGTGATACGAATTTATGTTATAATAGAAAATCACGTGATTTAACCATAAATAAAAGAGGTTCACAGATCTTAGATCTAATGGAAAATAATGGTTTTATCTTGGTGAACGACCGAACACGTGGGGACCGACCTGCTAAATATACATTTCTATGATTTAAAGCAACTAGTGTAAATGATTTGGTCTGGAAAAACATCGTTGGTTTAAATTACTTATCTGATTTTTCAGTTTTCCATACAGTAACACTATCAGATCATTTCCCTGTAATGTTAACATTAAGTAACGAGGAGAACTATGACTCCGGTCCAAAGTGTAAGGCAGCGAAGAGTTCCGTTATCACATGGAAATCGGATTGTAGTGACAAGTTCACAGAAAGAATGAAAAGTTCTGATCTTGTTTTTTTTTTTTTATTTTAATTTTTCTAGTATTGAAAACCAATTTGCAAATCTATGCAGTGCAATAAAAACCATAGCTCTGGAATTAGGTATGTCTAGAATAACAGGTAATAATGGTCCTGGAAATTGTTCAAAACCATGGTTTGACCAGGACTGTATTTCTGCGAAAAAGAATTTAAACTTAGTTTTTAAAAAATGTAGAAATTCTGGACAAAAGGAAAAAGGTGTATATGCAATAAAAAAATCTTCATACAAAAAGCTATGTAAATATAAAAATAAGCAATTTGAAAATAATTTTCTGCATGAACTGGCAAGCGTTAGAAATTCGAAAGAATTCTGTGCGGCAGTAAACAGATTTCAAATAAAACAATTAAATCAGGACTCGCCACTTAGGCTGGAACAGTTTTGTGCCTATTTTCTTGCTTGTTACCCAGCGAGAGTTATAGACCATTCATCATTTTTTGGCGTTTTACATCCTGTATTAGATCGCGCGATTGATTATGAGGAACTTGTAAACTGTATAAAGAAATGTAAAAAGGTAAAGCTCCCGGAGAGGATCAAATTAAAAATAAATTTATTAAATCTTTACCATCGAATTGGGTTCTTTATGTTCAAAATATGTTTAACAAGATCATGACAGAGGGGACAACGCCAGCGGCTTGGTCAGGGGTTCTTTTAACTCTGTTACATAAGAAAGGCGATGGATGCGATCCGCAAAATTACCGTCCGATTGCTCTTATGAATACTTTCACGAAACAATTTACTCAGATAATATGTAACAGGCATCAGTCGTGGGCTGAGGAATGTAAAATTATTCCTGAATGCCAAGCAGGCTTTAGAACGAAAAGAGGTTGTATAGATCACATATTTACTTTATTCTCTGCTATCCACCTGCAATTAAGATTGAATGAAAGAAAAGTTTTTGGAGTCTTTGTGGATTTTCAGAAAGCGTTCGACTCGGTTTCACACGTTAAACTCTGGAAAAAATTATTCAAATTGAGAATAAGCCCAAAACTGATTCGTATATTGAAAAATCTATACGACGGGGCAGTTTTGCGGGTAAAAACCAAAGAGGGATTATCTGATTTTATAGAAGTAACGGAGGGTGTATTGCAGGGAGAAATTCTCAGCCCACTCCTCTTTATACTGTTTTTGGCAGACTTGGAAGATTTTACTATATACGTGGTAAAGGACTGCAGGGAATAAATATTAATGCTTATGTTGACCTATTGTTGCTATTATATGCGGATGATCTTGTGATCTCTGCGTACTCAAAAATTGACTTGAGAAACAAACTAGATGCTTTAGCTGAGTACTGTCACATGAACGACTTGAAAATCAACATTAAAAAAACCAACATAGTTATATTCGAAAAAGGTGGTAGAAGTTTAGAAATCGAGCCTAAATTTACTTCGTTCAATGGGAAGAAAATCAAAACTGTAAACATGTATCCGTATCTAGGTATTCCGATTTCAAATTCAGCACTAGGCTTTAAAGCAGCTCAGGATTTAATTTATAGAGCAAAAATAGCATTAGGAACGGTCTTGGCAATCCTTGCAAGGTCGAAGACGGATCCATGGGAAACCAAGATCAAACTATTCGGTAGTATGGTAGAATCAACTCTTTTTTACGGTGCTCCAGTGTAGGGTTTAAGATATCTTGAAAATATTGAAGTTATACAATCAACCTTTTTTAAAAGGCTCCTGCATTTACCGAGAAGTTTGCAAAATGCAGCACTCAGGCTGGAAATCGGCAGGGTGAAATAAGCTACAGAGTTCTATCTATGACCTTGAATCGGATTGTCAAAATTCTCCAAATGAAAAGCGACCGATTGCCAAGAATATGCTATTTAAGGCAATCAAAACTGACAAACTGCGAAACAAACCAATCTAAATATAATTGGGCCTCATAAGTTGCGAATATTTTAAAAATAATAGGCAAAGAGAACATTATGAGTAACCTTGATCCGGAAATTTAGAAAAGAAATAAAGACGACATCCTTCAAACATATTTCATACATTTAAAGAATCAGGACATCATCAAATACCAACTAA
>JAUMHM010087841.1:0-10158 GCA_032362435.1 Melikaiella ostensackeni | reverse complement strand
CTGTAAACTTCACAAGAGTTACAACTGCCTACTTTCAGCACCTGTTGCACACGATATTTTTTGTAACAAATGCAGGGATTTTTCGATTTGAGAAACAATAAAAACAAATTATCTGGAAAATTAAAAAATTTATGGGAAAATTACCAGAAAATACGGAAAATTTCCGGAAATTTTTTAAAGCTTCGAATATCAGAAATGACGAGGAATTTTGGAAATTGCAGGTATCCAAAGCTTTTTGGAATAACTATTAAAATCCCCAAAATTTCCGGAAATTTATGAAAAATTTACAAATTACCGGAAATTTCAGGTATCCAAAAATTTCAAAAAATTTCGGTAATTTATGGTAATTTATCATTAGTTTATGGTAACTTATCACTTTGAGTTGGTCCAATTACTATTCACTCATCACGATCTGCCTGTCAAGTGTCAACTCAATGAAAATTAAGTGAGGTTATGATTCCGGCAGTCCTGAAAAGTATTTTTGAATCGAAAGGCGCAAGCACAAAAGCTAGAAAAAGTAATTTGCTGAAAGCGCGGAAACTTAGCAGCAAGATAATGTAATCTTGCTTAACGAGCGCAAGCGCAGTAGCTGAAAAAAGTCTTTTTATAATTGCTTTTTACCACGGTTTAGGAATTGGTCATTTTACGCACGCTATACATGCCTTGAAAAGCGAACCTTCCGTGCATGCGTTACAAAAAAATATAGATATCGAAGAATTTTCGTTATTTTTCCCTATTAAAAGGATTCAAGTTGAGAGTTCATGTGTGATATTTCACAACTGTACAGTAATAAAAGTGATTTCATCTCTAACTTTTCCACCAAAGGCGATGACCTATTCTTCAAAGAGAACTGTGAAGAAGGTACAGCAGCGTGATTTTTTTCCTCAATAATTTTCTATAAGATGTATAAAAAAATTTGAAATTTTAGTGACCTACTCTTGCATAATTTTTCCCATATTCAGATCTTTCAGAGTAATTATGTGCATTGATTTAGGCTGAGTGCTGAATATGGAAGTAATCCATTAAATTCTAACGATCGTGGGGTGTCGAAACACGAACCATAAAGAGAACAATGCTTTAATGGAACCAAGTGAGTGCTAACGAGCAATAAAAACTATGTTAGTAATTTATCAAAAGACCAAACATGTTATTTTTACATTTCTTATACCAGAAAACTTACATTAAATCTCCATTAAGTCTTTATATAATAGAGCCTAATTTAATTACACTCAATTAATCTAATTCAATACACCCAATCAAGATTGAAATTTGTATTTCCCTGTAGAAAATGTTTATCAGATCAATCTTTCAATAAAAAGATCTTCACTGATTTCTTTTTGTTTTATTCATGTGTGTGTTATGTGTTCTTTTGTTATTTATGTATTTAGCATTCTCAACAGTTTTTCTTGAAGCGTTCAAAATAGAACAAGTTTTTCAATTTAAATCGTATGCAAATTGAATAATTTCAAAATTTTTGAAGTCATAAACATTAAATATTTACAAATTCATACATAATTTTTTCCACTACATATAATTTTTCCGCCTGGGTCGTGATAATTTAGATTCTTTCTGATATAGACAACAGCATAATTATAATTATAACAATTTTAATCTCGGAAAATAATTACTGGAATTTTCCCTCTTTTTGAAGAATTTCGCCAGTCAATAAAATTTTCAAATTCAATTTCTTCAAATTTTTATAATTTTAAACCTGGAGAAATTGGAAAGTTGAAAGTGAAATCCAAATTAAAGCATTCCAATTGGAATCAGTTGGAATAATTCTAAATTTTGAAACAATAAAACTTCAAGATTAGAAGATTTAAAATTTACCTTCAAAATTAAATACATTTAAAAAATCACACAATCTCCGAATGATAGAGCATTAAAAATTGTACATGTGCACTTTCTAGATCAAATTGAAAAAATTCCGAAATGTTCATTTTGAGTTCTCCAGGCACATGTTCAAACATGGACGGTTTAAAATTGTACATTTTCAGGTTATAAATAAATTCTAAGATAGATAACTTGATTTCAAGTACCAGACTTTCAAAACTAGAAAGTTTTGAAAAATAATAAAACTTTGAAAATTGCACACATCAAAAATGAGAACTGAAAAATCAAGCATCCAAAATTAATTATTTAATACTGAAACTTTGGAAGTTTAATTACTCCTATAATTTAAATATTATTAACACACTAATTAAATTTTTTTTAAATAATACGCTTGGGAAATTGAACAATTTTAATTCTTTATTTCTAAGTCAAGCCCTCAAAATTGAAAAATTGTTCAATTTTAGATCAAAGTAAACGATTCTAGAGCATTAAAAACTGAATAATTGAAGATTTTATAATTTTTGGAATTGCACACCTCCAATTGGAACACTTAAAATTCGTAGGTTTATAATTAAAAGAATTTAAAATTTGTAGTACTTAAATTGTGTCATTTCAAATTGGAGTCGTAGCAAATTTGAAAGGTTTAAAAATTTCAGTGGAATCTCACTGAGAATGAGTCACTAACTTTTCAACATTTCACTTAGTGAAAATTCACTCATAATAATTAGTGAAAGTTCACTGTAATTGCAGTCGTTTTTCACTGATTCCCCAGTGAAAAGAAGATTGGAATTTTCAGTAACTTTTTATACTGTTTTCGAAGAGAAATCAGTTTATAAAGGTTATAATTTTAGTAACTCTACACTCGTAAATTTTCCTTGATTAAAGTCGTGAAAAGTTACTAATTCTCAGAAGTGAAGTTCGACTGATTTAAATTCAGAGAAGTGATAACACTAATTTAAATATAAAGCAATGAATGTGAATCACAAATATTGCCTCCTTTCAGGACTCGTATTTTACTCTAGAAATTTCAGTCAGCATAAATTTCACTGTTACTGTCAGTGAACGAAATTGTCACTGCGAATCAGCGAGCTCTACTGAATATTCAGCGAAATATCAGCCTGCGCACGAGCAAAGAGGTAGAGATCACTGATTAGACCAGTGGACTTTCGCCGTTTTAATCAGCGTATTCACTTTTTCGCTGATTGAAACAGTAAATGTTCGCTGCTTCGCAGGGGGGTACTTGCACGGAAAAAAATTTGTTCGTAAAAAGGTCACGAACTTGTAGCTAGGTCTTGGAAACAAAAAAAAAATATTGAATCTTATGTTGGTGAGAAATGTATGGACAAATTTTGAACTTATTTAGGAACAGTTCCTGGAAAATTTATGATAGGAAAAAAAATTATTTGTTATATTAAAATCAAGTCCTAAGAGGATTAGGTAATTTTCTTTTTTACGTAGGTGATTGCAAGAATTTATGAGTGAAATTACATCATCTTCACTGTTACGATACAATTGCCAAATATAGAACAACTGATTATGATAAATAGAACTTTAATAATCGTGCAAGCACGCTTTCACCATGTATGTTTTGCACATTTTAATCTTCTCGTGTGAGATGAGATTATTATGAACGTGCTGAGAGACATAAACGTACATTTCTGATAACTGCATCATTCACATTTGAATACCCGTTATTGTATAATCAGATATTGGCTCTTATAGAAGATACTGCGTATTTACAAGTTCGATTTTTTGTAAGTAAGTCTAGGTTTCCATTTTTCATTCTTTCGAAAGTAAGGCTAGGTTTTCACTTTTCGATCTCTTGAAGGTATATTTACGTTATACGTTTTCTGGGAGAAGGTACGTTTTCATGTAAAGTAGGCCTTAATAAACACAAGCAAGTACTCTCGCCCTCAGCGATATTAACTTAGAATTAGTACTCCTTATATTAATTTAATAAAGATATACTGAGAGCGAGCAATGCTCTCAGATTAATCAATTTAATATCTCAATTTATTACAAGTCCGACATAATTTTGGTGGCAGCGGTAAGATCCGCTAAAACAATTGCTTATCAATATTTGCAACCTTCTAAAGATTGCCAGAGCGCTGAGGAAGAAAGCGGATTTGAAGAACCAACAAAAGCTAGGCCGACAATCAGGTGGAAGAGGCGTGACAAACAGGTCTATAAGCCCTAATCAAAGCCATAATCACGAAGGAACCAGCCTGAAGATTTGGCACCACGACAGGCGATCTCAGCCGCAGAAACGCAGTCAACCTACAGTCTTACAGCATACCGAAAGAAGAAACCAGTCAGAGGATTTGGTACCACGACAGGTAATGTCAGCCGCAGAGATGAAGTCATCGACAACCAAAACAGATAAAGCAAGTCACTGCACGTCTACAAGAATCGTGGTATACTAAGTATAAACCCTCTTCACCTTCGTCGAACGGTGACGTGAATTATCACGGTGAGGCAGAATTGTATTACCACGGGTAATCCTTACTTTGCGTGCTCTCAAGCCCTCGGTTTCCTCAATAAAAGAGATCACAATACATTTCGAATGAGTGGGATGTTGTAACACGACACATTCCATTTGTTTTTATTTAAATGTATACAAAATAAGTTTCAGATAACGCGTATATTGAAATTTGTACCAAAGCGCAAATAGGCAAACTGGAATTGTATAGAGAAAGTAGGGAGATTCTGACAAACTCAGGCTCATCCGATCCATCTACTACACTTAATGACAAACTCAATGACAGTTTCCTAACAGCAACAAACATGTCCCGTTCTCAATCCCCAATTAAAAACGATTCAATTCGAGTTATTCTTCAAAAGCTTGAAAAAATTGGAATTAGATTAAAGGCATTAGAAGAACCTTCAAGAAGAGATCAAAACCTTTTGACGGAAAATAAAGATGACAGCGACGGTGAGGAATTATTGGAGACTACAGAACAAGATCTTTAAAAAACAATTAAATTGATACCAGAATTTGATGGTTGTAGTACAGAAAATTTTTATTCAACTCATACGAACGGCAAAGATGAAAACAAAAAGGAACGAACGGCGAACTTTGTTACATAGAATCATTGCTCAAAAATTATCTGTAAAGGCTAAAAATTATATCAGAATCGATGGAATCAAAAATTATACAGATTTCTTTGGAGAAATAAAAATTCTTTTCAGACAACGAGAATCACTTGAAGGCCTTAGCAGACAAAGTGATTTCTGCCTTATAGGACAGAATAAATCCTTGGATAGTTATAATAATCGATTCATGATTTGTCAGGATCAAATTAGATAATTCATGGATAATATGAACATTTCCAGTTCAGAAATCATGATAAGACATGAAATACAAATGGTAGAGAGCGTGAACACCTTCTTTAGAAATGTGCGCGAAGAATCTGAAATTAGAATCAAACCTCAGGAGCCAGCAACTTTAAACGAGTGCTTTAATTTAGCATCAGAAGCTAATGTAATTTTGTAGAGAAAGATTGTAGAGAAAAGGCCAGAGGATTACCACTGCGTCAGGATTTTTTTCAGCAAACAACAGAAAATCAACCCCCGGACCGATCCCAAGGGAACGACGATTACTTTACATTAGAGGAAAAACAACATGAGGAGCAACATTACAACCAATCGCTCGAAAACGAAAAAGTTACGATACGCTGTGTGTGGTTCTAAAATTGGACAGACTAAATAAAGGAGAATATGTCATTGATACCAGATCAAACATTTCAATAATAAGAGGAAAATTAAGAGAAGGGATTAAGTTCAAAAAATTTTAACCACATAATGTTTTGACAATTGGCAATTTACCAATAAAATTCGAATGCGCGGTCAAATTAAAATTGTATGAAAAGAGTCAATCTTTCAAGTGATTCAAGACGAAATAGTATATTCCATTCTGTGTAATGCATATTTTTTTTCACAAGTACTCTACTGGAAATCCGATTTCCAGTACCTGTAGAGCGGGGCGAAACAAGGTCAACCCGGGCAACTCGACCGTTTCACCCCTAGGGTTGAAACATTTAATGTTACAAACACCTCGATTCGCCACGCTCTACAGGTACTGGAAATCGGATTTTCAATAGAGGTGTTGTGAAAAAGCATTTAGAGAAGAAGAATTGATATGAATGAACTTTTTGTACGACCAGAAATTTCAAATTGATTTGGAAAGAGAAACAATGAAAATTGGATCAAAAATCTTGCATCCACAACCAAGCAAAAGAAAAGGAAATATGATGGGTTTTGTAAATTTTGAAGAAGGATTTTCAGCAGTAAGTATTTGGGAAGAAATAATAAACCAATTTTACCAGAAAATACAGCAGAAATGACAACTTTTATATGGCGCTAGAAGAAGGATGGATAGATACTCCAAACGAGATAAGATGTTTTACGATACAACTAAAGCAGGAAAAAGAATCGAATTATTAGAAAAAAACGAGACTGGACCATACTAAAGAAGAAAAAGAAGAATATTAAAAAACTTATTTTAGAGTTCCATGTCTTATTTCCCTTAGGAAATGACCCTGCACCTTTAAAAAACTCAACACAACACAGAATTCGAACGGAAGACAACGTCTCAGTGAATGTAAGGAATTACAAGTATCCACCCATACTATAAGAAGAAATGATCAGACAAGTAAAAGAAATGTTAGCAAAAGAAATTGTAAGAGAATCAGTTTCACCGTACAATTCACCTATTCTATCAGTAATAAAGAAAGTTGATGCTTCTAGAAAGATGAAATGGAGACCAGTTGATGATTGCAGAAAATTAAATGAAAAAACGATTTCAGATAAATATCCACTCCCGAATATTGACGAAATCATCTAACAATTACGAAATTCAAAATACTTTTCATGTTTTGATCTAGAATCTGGATTTCATCAAGTCGGTTATGACAGAAGAGGATAAAGAGAACACAGCTTTCAGTGCACGAGATGGTCATTAACAATATAACAGAATGCCGTTTGGTTTGAAGAATGCACCGCCGACTTTCCAAATAATGATTAATAACAAGTTAAAAGAATAAATTGGGCAAAGATGCTTCGCTTATATTGATGACATAATAATCTATGCACACATTTCAAAGGAACATAATGACAAATGAGAAAACTGTTTCAAAGTTTAAGGCAAATTGGGTTAAAATTACAGCCAGATCAATGGGAATATTCAAGACCAGAACTTTCTAATCTAGGACACGTTATAACTAAGGACAGAATCAAACGAAATCCTGAACGAACAGAAAAGGTAAAAAATTATCCGAAACCAAGGAACCCAAAAGAAATTAAACAATTCTTGGGACTCGTCGAATATTACAGAAAATTTATACCGAATTTTTCAAAAACCGCTAAACCGTTGACTGACTAATTAAAGAAAAATAAAGATTTCAATTGGACACAATCCGAAGAGAACGCTTTCAATGAGTTAAAATGTAAATTAATAAAATCACCAATATTTCAGTATCCACATTCGAATGAAGAATTCATTTTGACAACAGATGCATCCAATGAAGGAACAGGAGCAGTACTTAGTCAAGAAATTATAGGAAAGGACAGACCAATAGCTTTTGCCTCGAGAACCTTAAATAAAGCAGAAGAAAATTACAACACATCAGAAAAAGAATTATCAACTATCGTATGGGCAGTGAAACATTTTAGACATTTTCTACTTGGACTAAAATTTAAGATTGTCACAGATCATAAACCTTTAGTATGGTTATTCTTTGTAAAAGATCCAACGAGCAGATTAATGAGATGGAGAATAAAATTAGAAGAATATAATTATTAAGTAATTTACAAAAAGGGAATTTTGTACACAAATGCTGATGCATTATCTAGAATACCTAGGACGTTCATGACAAAAGAAGGAGAGACAACATTACTCAAAAAAGATAATCAAGAGGAAAGGGTTGAAGAACTCAGGATAATCGGATTAGCAAGATGTTTCATAAAAGGATATGTGAATGTACCAACAAATTATTTGAAACGAGACTATATAGCAGTAATTGAATCAAAGTGTATAGAAATTGGGATAGTGCGAAGAAACATGTATTTGAGAATACAGTGAAAACAAAAATGAAACAAGCCCTGAGCAAGAGAAAAGCTCTTCAAAGCTGGCAACAGCGATAACAAGTCCCGTGGAAAAGAAATGCTCTTCGAAGGTGGCAACAGCGGTAACAAGTCCTGAGGAAGAAAAATGCTCTTCAAAGATGGCAACAGCGATAACAAGTCCTGAGGAAGAGAAAAGCTCTCTAAAGATGGCAACAAAGATAGCAAGTCCTAATGAAGAGAAAAGTTCTTTAACAGCAGTAGTAGCTAGATATGAAATTGGAATAAAGAACGAGTGCGAACCAACAAGAGTTACAGAAATTTACATCGCTAATGAAGAAAGAGAAGTCAAAGAAAGAATAAAACTAAGTCCATAAGCAACTGGAAAAGAATTAAAGGAAAAAACCAGGAGACAAGATATCAGTTGAATTGATAGGATCGTTGAAAAAAACGAAAAACGAAAAACGAATTTAAATATATCATGGTAATTAATATGGTGGTTATTAATATAGATGATTAAAGTAGTAATCTGTCAAGAGGAGGGATAGATAACTCCAATCAACGGGAATCTCCTGATCGAAGAACTTGGGCCAGTACACTTGTACAGTGAAGAATGGAAACTCATAACTGGAACAAATATGACAAACACTAAATTTAGAACAGTAGTTTTGGATTCAAACAGTAAGTAGAACGATTGCAAAGGAAAATGATTATTTTAGAACGACCAAAAGGGCAGTAAATCAAACTATAAAAATTGTATACATTAGAGAATGAATAGTAACCTGTTTGATCATAATTGAAGAACTGAATCAAGACTTCACACAGCTATAAACGCGATAAATGACGGAAAACATGGAATCGTACACCCTCAAATATTAATCCCAAAAATCTTGAAAGAAACTATTAAGGAATTCGAGATTATACATAAAACTAGGTATCACTTTGACAACGATGAAAAAAATTATCAACATTTCATTGATATCAGTAAAATGGACGTTGTGATGATTGAAGTACTGTTTACGTATATTCTCAGAATAGCAGTATTAGAAGAAGAAGAAGGAAAAATCAAACATATTATTTCTATTCCTTTTCCTCAAGGAAAGAATTTCATAGGTGTCATACCGGAACATGATTATTTGATAACTTTTAGAAACACTCATGTAATAACAGAAAAACATACTTCGGGTGGATGTAAAACCTTAAGTGAATATAGAATCTGCGAACTAAATCAACCGATTATTTAATTAAAAATAATGAAAACTGCGACTCAAGTTTATTAAAAGGTGATAAAGTAAAAAAATGTAACATTTCATTACTCGAATTACACAAGAACACCATTATAAAAATGAATAAAGGTTATATAATTTCAGCCTTCGAAAAAGCACTAATTGATTCAGAATGTAATAAACAATTAGGACGACGAACGATTAACGAAACAAGTTTAATAACGGGAAACTGTAATATGTGGAAGGGTAATGCGAACATAAAATTAAACTCTGTTAAAAGCTATAATAAGATAATTAAAGTATCTGTAGAAGTGCCGAAAAACTACAATAAAATACGATATTGAGAAAATGAATTGAGACCTCTACCATTACAAAATGGTAATGAGGATTTAGGAAATGCAAAACTTAGTCTAGAATACTCAGAAACGATTTTAGATAAGATCGGATCGCATCAACGAACTCAAACCTGGATAGAAAAATTGTATAAGACCTTAGAATGTGTAGGGTACACCTGTATTGGAATTGTGTTATTCATGTTTAGATATAAATTAGGATTCCCACAAGCAATAATAAAAATGATAAAAAAATGTTTTGGAAATTGTTATAATAACTGTAGCTTTGGAAATGCAGTTTCTACGAATTACCAAGTGAGTCCTGAAATAGTACAGATGTTAGAACCTAAAGAAATTGCAAGTCGACGAAGAGTTCGTAGTGTTTACTGAGCTTCTAAATAATGTTCAAAAAAGTATAAGCTTAATTTTAAGGGAAAGGTATTGTATAATCAGATATTTGGATCTCATAGAAGATACTGCGTATTTACACTTTCGATTTCTTGTAAGCAGCTCTAGGTTTTCCCTTTTCAATCTTTCGAGAGTAAGGCTAGGCTTACACTTTTCGATCTTTCGAAGGTATGTTTACGTTATACGTCTTTCGAAAGAAGGTACATTTTCATTGAAAGTAAGCTTTAAGGTATTATACGGATAAAATTATTTTCTGAGAATTTTTTTCAAATTGGGACTGTAGATTTATGAGGATGTTA
>JAUMHM010087840.1:0-10158 GCA_032362435.1 Melikaiella ostensackeni | reverse complement strand
CCCCCCCCCCCCCCCCCCCCCCCCCCCCCCCCCCCCCCCCCCCCCCCCCCCCCCCCCCACAAGTTTTACACAAATCTAATACCTTCTCTGATGAGAATGTAAAAATAGGCATTTGTTCTTTGAATATTGAAGTTTAAACCATAATGTAAGGGGGCCAACTCATAAGTTGAATAAATGGAAAGTAAGGAACCTGGACCCAATATGGCCTACCTAAAGTTTATGCTTCTTTGAGTAGTTTTAATGTAAACAAGTTTTGCTTTTAATTAATGTATGTGAAAAATCAATGTTTTTGGTAAATAAGAACATCAAAATAGAGGCAAATTTTTTTGATGAAGTCAAGGGAAAGAAAAAAAATCAGAAAAGTGTATTTAAGCCATATTGGGTAATCCATATACCCAATATGCCCTATTACATTAGAAAGAAGAATAAAGGAAAATCCATGACTTTATGTCGCATTTTGAACCTGAAAAAGCTTCTTTGACGTCCTTAGTCAACCCTGAAGGTATACTTCTATCGACTATTAGACTTTTAGAAGTTTAAATTCACTGTGTACCCAATATGGCCTACTATATGGCCTATAGGACAAATTGGGTCCTCCTTATATTGCAATACATTTTTTTCAGAAACTTACCTGTAAAAGAAGGATAGCAAAATGTGGTTTCATCAAATGAAAAGAAAGATAAACACACTATCTACAGGTATAAAATGAATTTTTACAGCCTATTTTAAATAATTATTATAAGCTTAAACTTAGTCGCATGAAATTATGAGAGACGTCGTCAACAAAGCACGTGCACCAAAAGCATCCTTCCCATATAACCAGAGCACTTGCAATGACGTATGATGACATTGGCCGCTTCGGTTTAACGGCACCGGCATATTGATGACACACATCAAATTTTTGACGTAGTTAGAAAGATCACGTTATCAGGTCATATTGTGTACTAGGCCATATTGGGCCTGTGTACCTCAAATATGTTTTTTTCACAAAATATTAGTGCTTGCCTTTCGGTTTATTGGCTCACGATATCGCCCTCGTGCTCAACTTTTATGTTTTTTTGAAATTTTTATTAGGTAATTTACTGAAAATTTGGCTATTCAAATTAGGATGAAAAGTTATAAGATCTCAAATAATATACCTAAGAATATTTGTCTTCTTCACAGAGTCAATCTATTTCCAGAATTTCAGAGTTGTACGGGGGTCTAGCGATTTTGATGAAACTTGGCGAAACTTGAGTGGTGGGTGAGTGAAATTCATGGTTGAAAGGGTTTCCCAAAATTTTATAAAATCAGGAAGTTACAGGATTTGGAATTTCGAGAACCGACTTTTTTCAAAACATTATATATCTCACACCGCTGGATGAATTTCAATGACTTTTGCAGGTGAAGCGTATAATTTATAGGACTTTCAAACACAATCCAAAAACCAGAGAAAAATAAAAAACGGACCCAAAAAAATCCCAAGAAATTTTTTTAATCAATTTTACTCTCAAAATATTAATTATATTTTTCTTATTATATTGATATTTTCAATTTTTAAAATTTTCTGCGTCAATTCAAAGGAAAAAAATGATGGACACTCGGTAAATTTCGGAGATATTAATTTTTTAGTCCAGCCGCGCAGCCTCACTATCCCAGTGCAACGGCCTGCGCAGTGGTGCAAAATTAAAAAACAAAGTTCTGAATAGCTTTCAAAACACAATTCTTATCTGATTTCAGATTTTGGTTTTTAGAAAAATTCAACTGTAAATTTGTAATTGATAAACGCACACGAAATTCAAACAAATTGCCAGTGTGGATTTTTTTGAAAAGCAAAAATAAATAATTTTTTCTCCTAATTATTGTTTAATGATGTCACCAGTAAAACTTATTTATGCCATTTATATTTACGATTACATCGCTTGTTTATATACATTTTTTATGAGGTTAACGAACAGTATCATAATAAAGTATCACCTTCTCGATGAAAGCAAGTAATTTTATTGCCATAATATTACTTTAAATACGAACAATCTATAACGTCAACTTTTTAATATTACAATTTTTTATGACAAATAACATTACTTATCGAACATTTTTTGCTTTCACACATCCCTGCGCATCAAAACCGAAAAGCGCTGAGCATAGAAAAGTTTTCTTTGACTAAAAGATATAAGAAAAAGGAAAGAATAGACATTGGTTCGCTATTTGCGGTAACAGAAAATTTTAGAGAACAATTCAAAAATCGCTTGCACATGTAAATTTTAAATTGAATTCTGAATATTTCGAAAAAGCAACATCTAAAATCGGTTAAGAATTTTTTCCTAAAAGCTATTGAGAACTTTGTTTTTTGTTTACGCCCACTGTGCCGGCAGTTGCCCGTGGATAGTGAGACCGCGCGGCCGGACCAGAAAATTAATATCTCCGAAAGTTACAGAGTGTCCATCATTTTTTTTCCTAAATCGACGCAAAAAGTTTTAAGGATTAAGAATATCAATATGATGAAAAAATGAAAACTATGCTTTTGAGCTTGAAATCAATACTTTTCAATTTTGATTTTCTTTAGCTCGTTTTCGATTTACTTTGGCTTTTGAATTGCACTCAAAAAGCATGTAATTTATACGCTGCATCTGTGAAATCATGAGAATTCCTCGATCGGTTCAGGAGATATGGGGTTCTTGAAAAAGTCAGGCCTCAAAATTCAAGGTCCTGTTACTCCCTGAATTTTGATAATTTCGGAAAACCATTTTAAACATAAACTTCAATCATCCACGTTTAAAGTGTCGCCAAGTATCATCAAAATCGCTGGAACCCCCTACAACTCTGATATTCTGGAAATAGATTGATCCTACCATAATCGGCGAAGCAGACAAATTTTGTTACTTGTCCTGCACCTTGCATTGTTTTTGGTGCTACGATAAATTTTCTCTCTGACTATAGCATTGGTGAATTACCTGGTACTCACATAATTTAGAGACAACATATAGCACCTTCATACTTCACAGAAAAGAATTAGTAGAGGATTATATTTGAGGGTGGGACAAAGACTAAAAATTGTAGCAAGGATTCATTGTCAAACACCGGGAAAATGGCTCAGAAAATATTGACCAATAAACCGTCTACCTGAAAACGGCTGAAAACGTTTATTTTCAGTCAGCTTACCGAGAGCTTATGCAACGAGGAAAAATTCTTTCAAAACATCGAATCGGGAAATTTTCAGAAATTGAATTTTGGAAATTTTCGTGAAGAATGAGTGAAACAAGTGATAGGGACTCTACAATTTGTATTCCTCAGTAAATTTTACATGAGATTGTGTACTAGTACGTATCGAAAAAAAAAATTTGTTGCTCGAAGTTCTAATAGCGATGAGAACTTTCTTTTGGTAGTCAAAAACACTCACATAGAGTTTCATAAAGAGAAGTATTTTGTCTCTGCATCGTAGATATAGCTGAAAATCACAGAAGACGACACAATTCTCAAAATTCAAAAACCAAATTTTTAAAAAATTTAAACTATCAAAAAAAATAGTTTAAAGCAAGAATATTTATACGTGTACAGCGAAAATGTCATGAAAATATTTTTTGCCTATACTCAGTGACTTTGGAATTTCAAAAAATCTGAAAAAGTCGACTTCTTCGCTATTGTCTTAGAATTACCTGTATGATAAATTTCTCGACTATTTGACCATTTAATGCATAATATACGTTAATATTTATGGTCAAATAGTCGACAAAGTTTCCGTAACTCTAAGAAAGTGCTAGAAAGTCGACTTTTTCGATATTTTCAAAAATCTAGGTTACTCAGGCAGGGTTATTAATATTTTGATCATTTTTTGCTAAATAGGTATAAATCCACTTGCTTGGAAATATTTTTTCTGATAATTTAGATACCGTAAATTGATTTTACTGTCAAGTAAAGAGCAATATATCAGTTAAAAAAATATTGTATCGTATATCAAAGTCAATAAAAATTATTTTAATATCAACATTCCTTATATTATTGCAACATATTGAAAATACATTTATATTAACGTATATCACATGTTATATGGTCAAATAGTCAAGAAATTTACCATAACTCTAAGAAAATAGCGAAAAAGTCGATTTTTTCGATTTTATCAAATTTCAGGAGGGTGAAAAATATTCTTATCACATTATCGCCTTACAGTTTACATGTATAAACTTACTTGCTTTGACCTATTCTTTTTGATAACTCAAATCTTAAAAAAAAAAAATTGTTGGTTTTCAAAATTAAGACGTGTGTCGTTTCTTGTGATTTTTAGTTATATCTGCGATGCCGAGACAGAAGAAATTTATTTTATAGAACTTTAGAGGAGTGTTTTCGACTCCCAAAACAAAGTTTTCATTGTTATTAGAAATTCAAGTAAAATTTTTTTTTTCGATACGACCTACTGCGCACTTTAAATTAATTTTATCAAGTCGAAGTTAAATGGTAAAAATACAAATTTCAAAAATTTTGCAACTTAAAACTACACCGAATTCGGGGTACGAGTACTTTTGAGGATCGGCGTTTCATAGAGTTGGTTTCATTAATTTAAGCGTATCGTTATTTTTCTTCTGCTATAAATCACTGATTAACGTATGGCAGGCAATACAAAATTTCAAAAAGCCTTAAGAAAATTCTTACAAGTATTTTTTTGAGCTCTGATAATAACTCGTTTTCGAATCCTCTCCTGCTGCAACGTCTGGAAAAGTCCGAAACAATTATTAAAAATATTTTTTTAAGCTCTGGAAACAACACGTTTTTGGGTAGGCTTTTCAGTATTTTTCTTACATTAAATATTTCACTTACGTTAATCTGGTAGATTCCAAACTGTTTTTTAAACCATTTTTTGCCCATACATCTGGTTTTTTAGTTTTTTGGGACAAAGTTTATTATTTCAAAATTCACAAATCGTACGTGTAGTATGGGAAATAGTAAGTGTAGGAAACTTTTTAACAAGAGGGGATAAATGATTCCGATATGTTTTTTAACGCTGCATTCAACGACTATCCTATTTTTGAGAAAACTCAAACGATTCCATGGATAACTACAAAAAAATTTTTGAAGCGACAAAATAAGGTTTTATAAAAAACGTTATTCTCAGAAGGGGGATGGTTGCGGTTGAATCATTTTATTTAGGCATGCGTACAATTATTTCTTTTTTGCATATCTTCTTTGGCAGGATTTTTAAAAAAAGTATTTGGAAATCACGCAAACCTTTTTATTGCTAAAAATGCGAATTTCATTTCAATTAACCCTTCTAGTGGATTCTTTTCCTTTGGCATACACGCATTATATTCATTTTAGTGAAATATCTCACACAGATTTCTGACATAATTATAAAAAAAATATTTGGGCATCCCAGGAGGCCTTTCTTGTGAATAGGTTTTTGTTTTATCGATTGTTTTTTCAAATATATTTTTCCTTCAAATATTTAGCTCATCAATTGAAGGAAAAGCCCTCTCTTGCTGCAAGCATGAATAAAACTAAGAACGCTGACATACAAGGCTCCGTCGAACCCCTCAAAATTATCATTAAATTCTGATACAAATTTGGATGATATATTTCACTGACAGGAGTACAATGTATGTATGCCAGTGTAAAAAGAATGAATCATCAACGTCTATTATTTTTTAATTAAGCTTTTACACAAAAAAGGCCTTTTGGGATCCTTCAATACTTTTTCATAATTGTATTCAAAATCTGAGTGATGTATTTCACTGAACAGAATAAATTGCATGTATGCCAAAGTGAATGAGTCCAAAAGATGGGTGAATCCATTTTCTGAATATCAGTGCTGTAGGGGGTCTAGTGCATTTGATGAAACTTGGTGAAACTTTAGTTCTCCTAGCTTCCTCTCATTGAGAGTCAGTGTTAATACAGGTAAAATCAGCGGTGAGGATAAATAGGCGAAAAATATTTCTGTCCGCCCCGCCCCTAGTCTAGTGACTAGTCGCTCGTTTCATTGATGAGTTACAGGTTATTACCTGGGACCAAGCACACCGCACACCAGACCATTTTCCTTGTCTGTCAGGAGACACGGGCGTTCCCTTTTCTAAAGATTTTTGCTCCAGATAAACAAATATGTTTGGGATTTACAATGAAACTGTACCGTGATTACTAGGGTGGATCAAAAATAAAAAATTCTGGAATTCGGAATCGCTACAACGCGAAAATGTAGCATATTGGGATGGTAAACAAGTATAATCAATTTAGAATCGATAGACATGCAGTTTGGTTACCCGCGCACGAAAAAAATCTTTAAAAAAATCTTTCTAAAATCTCTTGTCTTTGATCTCCTTTGGAAAATTAAAATCTTCAACAAATTTATTGTTCGCAGAGTTTATGAATTTTTTTGAGTTTTAATTTTTTTCTACAGGCCTGAACGTCAAAAAAGTCCTTCCAGTTTTTTCCGGATTTCAATCAATCATTTTCCAAGAGGTAATTCCTATTTAATTCACCTCTCTTCCTAAAAAAATTCTTAAATCCTTTGTAAATAGTAGAAGATTTTTTTCGGGTACTTGGAAACTTTTCAGTGACAGAAATACACTAGGAAAAAAATCGCTAAGACCCAAAAGTAAAACTTGGAGATACAGCGAATTAAAAAAAAATTGTGTTGGTATTCGATGAAATTATCTTTATGCCGCGTGGTTTAACCATTTTTCTAAGCTTGTGTAGGTTTGTTTAGTACAGAAATACACTAAAAAAAAATCAACATGGCCAACAAGTCAAAACTGAAATCACAGCAAATTTTCAAAAATTAGTATTTGGTATTTAGCAGAATTATTTTCCATTTTTTTTCTGTTGTATTTCTGTGCTCAAGAATTCCACAAATGCTCGAAAAAAAATTAAAACCACAAGTGAAGAAAATAATTCTGCTGAAAACCAAATTCCAAATTTTGGCAAAATTATGATGAAATTCTTATAGGGATGAAAACTTTCTTTCAGAAGTCAAAAACACTCCCATGAAGTTTCATTAGAAAAAGTCTCCTGTCACCGGATCGTAGATACAGTCAAATAGCACTAAAAGCAACACAAGTAGTATAGCTAGGCGGGTTCTGTGACAGCCACGTAGTTCCATCCGCCGCCGATAGATGGCGCCATTGTCGCCGGTGGTAAGTGACCGTCAACTGTCTTACCGAGAATCGGTAACTCGGTCGGTAAGGTATGTAACTGACAAGTGTTCTTATCTCGCTCAATAAGGATGGTCCTGGAATACCGACCAAGTGTGCTGTCTTAAGTTCAGTAAGGTGGCATGTGGTGGCTACCCGGGAATCTACCCCTTCACTTCTAGAGAAAACCAGCGATGCTTCTCCCTTCGGTGTGAGATAAGTTGCTGCATTACAGGCTGGTGTTTTCAACAGAATTCGAGGACAATGATTAGCCTTCAATAAGTATAAATAAACACAATAACTTTAATTTTGAAGAAATTCCAAATCCCAGAAACTTCTACATACTCAGTGTTATTCAAAAATAATTTAGCTTCAAATTTCATTGATCGAAGTCTAAAATATGATCAACTTGCGTTGCTTTAGAATGAGAAAAGTTCATAGTTCACATGCGTTTTGAACTTAAGTTTCCTGCATTTTAAATTTTTCTTAACGTAAACGCTGAAAGAACAGTTACTGGATCCATGGAAATGAATTCCTTTGATTTAGATATTTCTTTAAATCAAAAAAATATTTCTTCGCAATGAATATGAAAATTATTAAGTCAAAGGAATAATTCCTTGGAAGCTAAGAACCTGGTTTCATAGAATGTGTTTTTCACCGTAAGAAGTTCCTTATTTCAATGAAATCGATTCCTTGATGTGATAAATACGTACACCGAAAGTCTCTAATAGGTTAATCTGCGATATGTCATTCCAAGAATTTCGTTCCAGGACGATTGTTGATATTGGAGTCGGTCTGCTATATGTCCAAGGCCATTTTGGGCAAGAACCAAAGTCGGACCTATATTAGAATTTCAGTGTATTTGAATGAAGTAATTCATCCATGTGTGGACCTAAAAATGTTGGTTTCTTTGAGCCAAAGGAATATTTTTTGAACTGAACTGAACTGAAAAAAATGTTTAACAGATTTTTTTCAATCAAATATTGACGTACCTCATTTGAAGAAATCCTCCTTTGAATCAACAATCTGCAATTGATTGATTCAAACAAATATTAAGGCTGCGCTTCTCTCAAGCAAGGAATCACATCTTGCACTTTAAGAAAACGTTAAGATTTGAGATAAAACTATTTCTTTGTATTGAAAATTAAAGGAATATTTTACAGGATCGTTCTCAGTGCGATCATTTCATTGTGTGAAGTATGTAAATTGTCCTTGATTCAAGAGTTTCTTTTCTCACTAAAAATTTCTTAAATTTAGAATATTTTTGAGGTACTTGGTTCTTCCTATGAATTTCACTTCTTGCAAAGTCGAAAATTTTAAATTTGCTGATCCAGTATTTAATTTCATTTTTATTCTTGTCCAAACTCAAATCCTTCTTATTCGAATTCTTAATAACTAACTATTCGACTATTAACTAACTATTCGAACCAAATTCTAAACAGAAAAATATGAAATTTTACATTTTGTCAAATATAGTGTCAATAGGGGCGTGAGCACGAAAAACTACTTCGGAAATTACACAGAGGAAGTATTTATTTGAGGTTTGAAGATCGCCATTTTCAATGTAAGTCCCCAATGTCCTGAATAAGCGCTTAAATTCCCATTCTGATATTCGTAACAATATACGTAATAAAATGCACAAATAATAATGAAATAAGTTCAGTAAAAAAAGAAAATGTAATTATAAGAAATATGAAGGAAAAGCTAGCATATGTGAAAGGTTCTTTTGATATATATGCAGCCAAATGACTCTTCATACGAATATTTTCTGAAAAAAGTCCTATTACGTGTATGTTTCCAAGTATTTTTTTGCAGTCAATATGTCACCTATATTTAAGGTCATAAAAGTAGCTTTTACGCTCACGAGAATTATTTTGTAATTATTTATATATGTTTCATGGAATGTCAATACATTATTTCTCACGCAGATAGTACAGAGAAAATATTTTTCTATTTCCTGCATTTCCGTGTAGCCGAGCAGGTACGTCGAATAGCGGGGCCTAGGACTCGATGTAAGGGTGTTCTAAAAATTCTCAATGTTGAAAACTAGAAGGCTTCTGGAAGAGAAATTTTTGTAAGTGATTTTTAATTCTTTTGAACATGTTCAATTTTGTCAAAAAATAAAATAAATTAAAGAAATAAAAATGATTATTAGTGCCGCTATATGGGAAATTACCTTAATAACACAATTTAATGCAAACATGAAAATTCACGGAGGAAAATGGGTAGTCAGATTGACTACCAGGAGTGTTAAACTGAATATACTGGAGGTTTAACTATAGGACAGCCCTCTAGATACTATAACTTACTATTCGCTGAATGTCAAAAATGGGTGTTCAGCTTGACCATCCCAGAATATCAGTTTGACAATCCTGGAGCGTAAACCAGAGTACCCAGGAGTGTTAACTTGATTGTCTCGGATTGTTAACTTAATCATACTGGAGAGTCAACCTTAGTACCTGTTGTCCTTCTCCTACCCAAATATATTTTTGAAAATTGGTCAAACAACAACCGCAGGATCCCCCTTGGAGCGACTTCCATCCATGAAAATCACACCGGCTCCCAGTAGAACCGCGGTAAATCACACCCATGGCCACGCCTTACAACCGTGAGATGGGCGGCGACATGGTACGGTGAAATCACGATGAAGGGCCGGCGAAACCTTCGTAAGTCCTAAGGACACGGAGCGACCCAAGAATGACAGCTGTTTGCATCCATTTCGCAAGTGCTTTGGCATTTTTCTAGCACGCGGGTATGGCTTCAAGGTTTCGAACCAGAGATGGTCTGGCACCTGCGAGAGCACCAATGATACGAACAATCATTTTAGTCGAATATTCTTTGTACACTCCTCGCAGCTCCCGTATAAGGTTTCGATACCTCTTCCCCTTTTCCTTCTCCTTGACTGTGATGTTGGCGTCGACTGGAGCCGAGAATTCGATAACGAACATCGTTCGTTTCTCGTTGTCAAGGAGGACGATATCAGGCCCCGAGTGTGCAACGTTTAGCCTGAAGTCGAAGTTCCAGTAAATTTTGCACAACTCGTTCTGGACAATTGACTCTATCT
>JAUMHM010087839.1:0-10159 GCA_032362435.1 Melikaiella ostensackeni | reverse complement strand
ATGACGGATCGGCGAGACGGTCGACGTCTTGAGTGGACGGATCGACTCAAGGATGACTTGCTGGATTGCTACGATTCCAGCATCATACCTGCTCGCAGGGGTTACATGGCGCGCCTGCACACTCTGGGGTGCCAGAAACACCCAGAGCTTCCGTACGTTTCACAACAGGCGTTGCGAAACCGCGCCGACAACCTCTTGCAAACAGGATATGTAAGCGGAACGCTTCCCCAACCGCTGCAAGAACGAGCCTCATACGAAGAAGAGGAAGCGACATTAAGACCAACCGCGGAAATCAGGCATCCCCTGAAAGAAGATAGCGATTTCAGGAGAAGGAGAAACATCAACATCCAGGTTTCTCCTAAGCCCGAAGATCTGGCTGAAATTGATGCCGCCCTTCGTGAGGAACTCTCGTAGGAGTCCGACCTCTGGACTTCTTACCTCTTGTACAGATTACGATGCGGCAAGAGCTTTGGCCGATTCAAATCGAAGGGTAAAGTCGACGATAGATCAAAAGACAAAAGGGCGCTTTCATCAACCAAACAAGAAGGTTGGCTGAGCTAGACAGAACGTGTCCCGCATTCAGTGTATGATTGAATACTTAACATCCAGTAAGCCTTTAACGGTAAGGGTCCAAAAGTACGCTCACGAACTGAGGATCCATCATCACACATTGAACAAGTCAAAGCTGCTAACTATGAAACAGCACATTGTTGAATAAATACGGGTGTTGTCTGACGCAAGGAGGAAAATAGAGAATAGGGAGGGATGGGTCAGAGAGAATTAACAGTTTCTCTCTAACTCATCGCGCCTCTTCAGCGATTCACCCGTTTCTGGCAAAAATCCGCCTATGCCCGAGCAGGTAGAAGCTTTTTGGAGAGAGATTTACTAGGTACAACACCCATTGCATACAGACACTGAGAACATCATGCGTTTCAAGGAGCTGTGCGACAACCTCATAACGTCCGAGGAGCAATGCTCACCAATCACTGCCGAAAGAAGCATTTGCAAAGACGATACAGCCTGTAATCGTCTTTCAAGGCAACACCATGAGCCCTTTTTTCTTTTGCATCACACTTCTGCCACTATCTCTCGCACTACGCAATTTTCATGGGTAGACTCTACAGCAAAACTAAAAATCGCGAGCATAGGGTCACTCGCATATTCAATATGGATGAGTTGAAGATCTATGCTTCTGGAACACAGCATATCAAGGATGCTCTAAAGATCTTCGAGGAGTACACACAAGAAATTGGTATGAACTTTGAATTGGACATTCAGGATATAACATCAGTGAAGGAGATTCTCCGAAGCAGCTACAAGCGTCTCCTCCGACAGAATTGGTCTTCCAATCTGTCGGAGTTGAACAAGATATCTGCAAGTAACATGGCTGCCGTCCCGGTTCTACTGTATTCATTAGGGATGCCCCCCCCCTCTCTCTGTATCCTAATATACCAAAAATGACGAGTTTTATAGAAAAAGAAACAACGAATAGGGAGAATAGAGAATTCCCTGAGATTAGAATTTAAGATGAAAACGCACCGGAGAATTTAGCTAGTTTTGAAAATGAGAACACGGAAAGTCAATCTGTTCAAAATGAAAAGAGAGAAGAAATAAGGGATAGAAATTTAGAAATTGTAACGATTAGGAGGGAGTTAGAATGGGGGGGGGGCGGTACAGCCAAATCAAATTACAGGTACAATTCACAGAAATACAGTACCAACACAAAAACACAGAAAAAAGGTACGCCGGCAAGCACACCAACATACATAGACAAGGCCGTACCTCACACGAACAAGCGTTTGGCATCGGTCTCCCAATGCAGAAAATACACAAGGAAATTGGCGAGTAACGGACGAGCATAGTTTTAGACTAGGAAATGAGGAATGAGAAAAAAATAAAATAGATAAAGAAATTGAAAGAAAGAGAAAGGAGCTTGGGAGATTAGAAAGAGACAGAGAACAATCAGAATCAAGTTGTTTTGAGCGAAAAGAAACTCTAAGAAAGGGAAAAGAGAGAATGGGAAAAGAGCGAATAGAAAGAGCTAGATTAGGACGTGAAAAATTACGTGATGAAATAGAAAGGCAGAAAAACAAAAAGAGAGAATTGGTGATAGAACATCTGAAATTGATTCGTTTCTAGAAAGCAACGCAAAATTTTGGAGCGATACACAGAAATTAATTAATTATGCAGAAGATAGAAGTGATAAAATAAAAATAAAAGAACTTTCAGATGAGTTTGAACAAGTAAACGAAGAGATGGATCAATTTTTAAATAGAACTACACAGAATTTTAGAAATCAAAGTAATAAGTCACGAAATTTACAAAACACAATGCATTTAAGAGATACAGATTTAGAGTTGAGTAAAAAGCAGCAAGCATTAGCGGGCGCGAGATCGAAAATAATAAACAGTAGACATAGCGGTCAAGGGGACGGATATTCAGAGTTTCTGAGACCAGTGCCAAGGCCCCCTTCTTGCTACCTTTTTGTGGCGTCTATTCATCCGGTTGCTTCTCTTTCATTTTCTTCCAGGGCGGCAAGTTGGAACTTGCCTGGCGTCAGTGAAATTTAAATTAAAAGTCCTCCGGGAAATGAAGAGAAACCGATTTGATTTAATCCTAACTTACTTTGGACAGCCTAAGGAAAATTGCCTAAATTCCTTCCGGTTTGAAGAGGATTATTTATTAACAATAAAATGGGGATTCCTTTTCGCTAGATTATTCACTATGCATTTTACTTGACTGAAGTGGTTGTTAACCTATCAAAACAACTTAAAGAAATTAGAGCGGCAGGTCAAGTAAATTCAAATCCGAGTTCTAACAAAGACAATTCAGACTTCGCGGATAAACAATTTACAGGGAATAACTCAAACGGGAATACGCAAGAACAAAGATATAACAATTATAAATGTAGAAACACTAAGAAGATAGGCCACCCCTATTTCAAGTGACCTGAGGAAAAGCAGAAATACTGTTACGGGTGCGGAGTAGAAGGGGTGATGAAAAGTCAATGTCTCAAGTGTCAAGCGAAGGTAATCGAACAGGGCAGGAAAGATTAGGGCCCCTAATTCCTCCCGTGACAGATGATGGAGCCCAATTATCAGAGGGTAATACAGATCGCTTTCAAGAGCCAACAATCACTATTTTGGCTCCCTCAATTACAAAAACGGTCAATAACGTAACTGTCCGAAAGGAGCTATATATCTAAAGAAAACCGAAACCTCTCGTTTAGATAGGATATGGGGAGGTTGTCATACGAATGAAGAACCGGTAGAAATATTTCGAGTTGAGGATCCAGTTAGAACCCGTCCGAAGCGCAAAAATTCTGACCCCCTAGTCATATTTCAAGGAAAGGGGGGTGCCGTAGCTAGTAGTAAGTAGCACAGCTAATCCTCTTGGGTTAGAACAAATGGCATTGCGTGAGGAAGTACTACAGGAGAGTCATGTCATGACCTCAGGGGACTCTAGGGTAGCTCAGGATGGACAAAGTGCGATCTATGGGAGCGGCACAGCAACCGAATAAGTTATGGAAGTTGCAGGAGAAATTCCGTCATGTGGGGAGACCGAGACCGAAGACGAGGCCATGAGGTCGTTCTCGAAGATCAGGGTCCGTAAGCAAAAAGTTGACGCACTAATCGATGGAGGGTCTTCCCGTTCCCTTTTAGTAGAATCCCTGGCGAGGCAGCTGATAGCAGAAAATAACCGGAAAATGGTGGATGCTGAAGCACGTATGAAGAGATTAGTTGATGGGGCTATTTCTCGGATTCTGGGGCGGGTATTCCTGCCGATAGAATTGGATAGCGTGAAGCTCGAAGTACCCTTCCGCGTAACGGACGCGTTATCACCACATTGTATTTTGGGGTGGGATTTTATGCGTAAATTTGGACTCATTCAAAATGGGTTTAGAAACGCATGGTATTTATCTAGGCCTCTCGAACAGGAACATATTGCCCATTATGGGGATGAAAAAATAAAGTTTATAAGCGAAGACGAGTTTAGACAGCAGGAGACCTGCTGGGGATTGGTAGAATTGTCTTAAGTCGAAAGTGACCTACTTCAGGAATTTTTTGCAGAAGCCATTCCGTCTATCGCTCCGAAGTATAGTATGGTAGAACCCTCCTCGTCGAACATGGAATTGATGTTCAGGAACATTCCCCAATCAAGCCGAAGCACTATCGAGTTTCCCCGGCTGTATTCGGAGCAATGTATGACGATGTGGATAAACTATTAGCGGAAGATTTTATCGAACCATCAAATTCAGAATGGTCAAGCCCAGTCGTTATGGTAAAAAGACCCAACGGGGCATATCGTATGTGTATTGACTTTCGTAAAGTCAATGAGGGCTCTAAGGGCGGCGCGTATCCACTCCCCTTTTTGGAAGATATTTTAGATAAGTTGCGGTCGGCCCATGACATCTCGACTACTGATTTAAGTCCAGCTTTTCATTAGGTTCCTTTGGAGGAAAATAGTCGAGCGGTAACAGCATTCTCGGTCCCAGGGCGCGGTTTGTTTCAATACAAACGAATACCTTTCGGGTTGAGCATGGCGCCCGCCACCTTCCAACGATTAATTGACAAACTAATCAGCTCAGAAATGCGTCCTCATTGTTTCGCACATATCGACGATATTATCATCGTGTCAGAAACCTTCGAGGAACATTTAGAATGGTTAGGAAAGGTCTTAGGTAACATCTACGGTGCCGAGGTAACCATTAGCCCCGCGAACAGCATGTTTTGCTGATCACTCGCCTATTACGGAAAAGTTCTCAGTGGAATTGGGCGAAGGAACAAAAAGCGGCGTTCGAGGCGATCAAAAAAGCACTCTCATCGGCCCCAATTTTAGCATGTCCGGATTTTAAAATACCCTTTGTGCTGCAAACTGACGCAAGCAGTTATGGTTTAGGCGCGGTTCTAATGCAAGTGATCGAGGGGGAGCAAGCCGTACGCTACTGGATGCCGAGCGTCGATATTATACAACGGAGCAGGAATGTCTGGCGGTGATCTGGTCTATCCGTAAATTCCATCATTTCCTGGAAGGACTTAAGTTCACGGTAATCACCGATCATTCCAGTTTACGGTGGCTGCATAATCCGACCGGTCGCTTGACGCGTTGGTCATTAGAATTACTAGAGTACCGATTCGAGATAGTCCATCGTGAAGGTGCATCACATCACGTACCTGACGCACTCTCTCCGATGTATGAAGACGAAGAAGTCGCCGAGATGTGTGGAGCGGAAATAATTGATGATCCGTGGTATTGCTGTCGATTTGATGACGTACAAAATTTCCCTAGAAGCTATCATGGATGGAAAGTTATAGAGGGGAAATTAAATGCAGTAAGGCCGAACCCTCTCATACACCCAACCATTGAAGATACAGAAGCATAGGAATTAGTGGTTCCGGTTAACAAACTGCAACAAGTGTTGTCCGAAGTACATGATGAACCTCAGAGAGGACATCTGAACGTAGAAAAGACGTACGCTAGAGCAATGGCGTCTTACTACTGGCCCTGAATTTTTAGGGACGTAGCGAATTATGTGATGGGTGTAATATTTGTCAGCACACAGAGGTCTCACAGCGGGCTCGTCCTGGATTGATGGGGGCGAGGGTGGTAGACCCACCATGGGCATTGGTGTCACTGGACTGCATGGGGCCTTACACTCTTAGTAAAGCCGGAAATTGTTACGTCATCGTAGTTCACGATTACTTCACTAAGTGGATCGAGTGTAAAGCCCAAGGTTATTGCTCACTCTAAACGCAGGCGCGGCCTTGGAAAACTTAATCATATTCAGGTGGGGTAAGCCTGAGGTGATCCTCACTTATAACGGGACGGAGTTCGTCAATAAGATTATGACTGAATTAACAAGATTTTATGGCATCCGTCACTCCACTAGACCTGTGAACCACCCTCAGGCAAACCCGACCGAACGTATGAATCGAGTATTGAAGGCCATGATTCGATCATTTGTGGATTCGAATCAACAAGAATGGGATACCCATCTCCATGAATTTAGATATGCCTATAATACCGCAGTCAATACGACTACTGAAGTAAGTCCAGCCTTCTCGAATTGTGGAAGGGAATGGCGGACGAAGGTGAACCTCCCAGGAGAGGAGATTCCCGATAATATTCCCGAACCTGACAGGGAAAAATAGGTAGAGCGCATGGAGCGGCTACAAGGATTGCGAGACTTAGTTACACTCCACCTAGAAGAGACCCATGCGAAACAAACACGTTACTATAATCAATCGCGGCGTGACCTCAGATGTAAGGTAGCAGATCGTATATTGAAGCGTTGGACGACAATGTCTTCAAAAGAGAGAAAAATGTCCAAATTTAAAAAACGTTTTCATGGTCCATTCCGCGTTATGAGCATACGGTCAACCTAGTAAACGGGTTGACCAATGATAATGAGAGGGCACTCGGCGCTCTGCACGTCGAAGACCATAAACTATACGTGGCTCGATGAACAGTATCATTACCCCAGAATGTTTTTTTTTCTCACCTGATCCATTTTCACATTATTTCTCTGTTAGTCCACCCACTGCATGGAAATTAGCATGTTTCTCTTTTACCAGGGTACAAACCAGATGTCTTTCGACACCGCCAGCGGTTCTGCAGATTCCAGGGTCCGGGAGGACCTGGGATCGGAGGAAGCAGGGGCGCGGACGCCATCACCCGTCGCTGTTGTGGAGGGGTAGTGCACGGACAAAATCCCGGCACCCGTCATCGATGCCCGAGATGTCCAGTACGCGTTGGAAGCCCTGAGGAAAGGGGACCAAATGCTTGAGCCGAGACAAGGTTTCCCCATCGAGAGGATCTGGGAGGAGACTAACGCAATCTGGGTCCGGCCACACAGAAGCTGCTCAAGTTTCAGCAACGGGAAGGAGGTAGAACGAATTGGGCAGCCCAACGTCCATGCTCTGCCCCGGGAAGAGGCGCTCTCGGACCGGGGAGGCCACCCAGTTTCTGGTCAGAAGGCTACAGCCATGATCCGCAGTATGGGGATATCCAGAAACTGGCTGGTTGCTCTTGGAAACAGGCGCCCAGAGCCAATGCAGGAAGCGGGAGAAGAGCTGCTGGGGAGGCCTACAGCTTCCGAAGAGGTCCAGGAAGATCTTCCCGAAGTGGTCCAGGAGGACCTTCCCGAAGTGGTCCAGAGGCACCTCACCGAAGAGGTTCTAGAAGACCTTCCCGAAGAGGTCCAGGAGGACCTTCCCGAAGAGGTCCAGGAGGACCTTCCCGAAGAGATCCAGGAGGACCACCCCGAAGAGGTTCTAGAGGACGTTCCCGAAAAGGTCCAAGAGGACCTTCACGAAGTGGTCCAGGGGACCTTACTGAAGAGGCTCAGGAGGTGGCCGAGAGAGCCGAGATCGAGGGACGAAGACTCCGATGGCGTGGGTCCATTAGCGATGATGCAGAGAAGTGGGCTATCGAATTCCGACGTTGCTCCAACTGTCGCGCCACGGGTCATTAGTGGGAAGGCTGTCCCCAAAAGTTCACCCTATTCTGTACCCTGTATGGCCGGAGGGACCTACCGACTTCACTGTGGCTGCTGCCCACAAACCACATGACTACAGGGGCCACCGCGAGAGAAGACGAGGAGACAGACCATGGAAAGTTTCGGCCACCATATGTCCTTTGAGCCCTGCCATAATTGCGGCAGAAAGAGACATATGTGGCAATGGTATCCAGAGCCCCTCAACCTTTTCTGCGAAATTTGCGGTCAGGAGGACACCCACCGCCGTGACTGCTCCTACTGCAGTCGGGGCGGCTTCCGTCATCAAAGATATTAGGGTAGGACCCCAGATGCGGTACTTTTTTTTTCATCAGGCGCAGTCCATGTTTGAGTTCTCCTGTTCCTTCTTCCAACTCCTCCTTCGTCCTTGAACGTTCTTTTTCTCTTCGGTGTGTGTTAGATTTAAGGTTTAAATAAAAAAAATTTCATTTGTAAAGCGAACGCAAAATAAACAAAAAAGGGGTTTGTTTGGGATATAAAAAAAGGTGTTGTTTTGATCTCCCTCGTCCCGGAACGTTTTTTTTTGTGTGTTCAAAGTTTTTAGACTCCTTTCTTTGTGACTGTTGTATGTGCCTGACACGATTCTCGTAAAATTATTCGATAATTTTGGGGTTATGATTATTCTTTTAGAATTCTTTGGTGGTGTTTAGTCTTATTATTCCTCTAATTGTCCTCCCATTTTTATTCTTGATCACACATATCGATAGTGTTTTTTGATTTGTCACTTATACTTTTGATTTCATTTTTTTTTTTTTACATTTAGGAATTGTATGTGAGAGTGTGAAGCTCCGCCTTGGAGCGGGTGATCTCTATATTTTATTTTTATTTTTATCTCTGGAAAATTAGTACGGAAATAAACCGCCTACCATCTGGATTGGTCTCGTCCTAAGACGGAAGGGAAACCCCCCTAGGGTTTCCTCTGAGGGTGGAGGTGTTTTAATGTTGCAGATTTTGCCTGCAAAATACTTCTGTCTTATTGCTGCTGTATTTATTTGTAAACGGCTCCTCTTCTCTCGGAGGAAATATCCGCAAAAAAACCGAGGCTTGACCGAGGGCCAACTAACTTTACTCTTTATTTCTTTTTATTTGTTGCCGTATTTTACCCTAATTTACACTCCCATGGGCTCTTCATAAGGAGAAAAAGAAAGAGTCACTCTTGCTAATTTTTTTAGGGTTCTTTTTTCAAGTCGTTCACCGAGGTTTGTGGTCGAAGAAAAAATGGAGATAGAAGTAGGCTTAACTGGAGAGCAATGCACTACCAAGGGTCAGCGGTACGGACGACTAAGAAGCAGGGCGGGTTGAAGTCATACAGCTACAGGCGCGACCGAGGGTTGTTCACCGTGGGTGGAATGTGGAGGAAATTCCCGCATTCAAATCTCAGCGCCCCGGATTTGCCACAGTATCACTATTACCACCTTTAGGGCATGAGGGTCCCGAAATCTCCTTCCATCCGCCATGTTACTGCGACAGTGCAGAAGATGAGCTTGGATTACCTGCGCAAGGGGGAAGAAATTGGCGGTCTATGTGCCGTCGAGAGGATCGGACTCACTGCTTTTCGTCAGTCGAGCCTCGTGCAAGTCGATTGTTTTGAGTCGTCTCTATCCGACAAATCTAACCTTCTTTGCTGCCACAGAGTGGTCAAGTCACATACGAAAAATTTGAGGTGTTTCCCGCTGGCCTTCTCCTAGACGTGGCTAGACGCAGTAGCATTACTCAGAAGGTGGGCGGCTTGTCTGGTTAATATTATCTCTTTTATGATGGTAATTATAGTCAAGACACCTGTCTTGTTTGATGGCGTCAGTGGACGTTACAAACGTGTATAAGTTTCAACGCTCCAGGGCGGAAATCTTTCATACTTCCGCAAATAATCGGTAAGTGGTATTTATTTTAACATGTGCTAAATTTCAAACAAAAGGGGGGTTATTGTTTTGATTCAAGACTTTTTCTATTCTTTTCATGCAAAAGTTAAATTTCGAGAAATTATCTCTTTCTCTTTAAAATGGCCTGTAATGTATTGTATTGTCGAGGGAAGGTACCAAAAAAATTGCATTCCACTAATTGTTTTCTATTTCAATTTGGTGTTGTGATTTATCAAACCTCTCAGATCTATCTTTCGTAAGTAAGATTTTCAGCTACCTACGACACTCCACCGAGAAACTGTGCTGGGGGCCCCCTTTTTGCTACCTTTTCGTGGCGCCTATTCATTCGGTTGCTTCTTTTATTTTCTTTCATTATTTCCATATTTTCTTGTCATGCAGCTGTTCGAGGAAGTTGTTGACCTCTGCTTTCTTCACTCGGGCTTTCAGAAGTGAGGCATCTAGGTGGAGTAATGCACTTTCCTCACTTCTAACGTCAAGATCCAGGCCAAGGGACTCGTCCACCTGTTCCGCGACTTTGTAGAGGAGTAAGAGAGGTAAGGCAAGGGTAAGGCTGCATACTCTAGAAGGTCGCCCGGTATCCCAGATAAAGGACACGTCACCCAGGTGCCATTTAGCTTTCAGCACGGTTGTTCACGCCTCGACTTGGGGGTTTTTCTTTCGGGACCACCCCTGGACGATTGTACGCAACTGCTTATGAACTTTCGTAACCATATTTAGCAGAAACCCTCGGCACAGGGACCCTCTATCCGCAACCTGGGGACGC
>JAUMHM010087838.1:0-10159 GCA_032362435.1 Melikaiella ostensackeni | reverse complement strand
TAGTTTTGCACACGATTGAAACCCGAAACACTTCCTTTCATCATAATGAATCATCGTGAAAGTATTAAATCTATTAAAAAGATTTATGTTGATAGAAATTCAAATTAAAAATATATACTTTTTGATGTAAGTAAAAATGTCTTGAAAATAAGCAAAAATTATATTTTTTGAGATTCATTTATTTGTTATTTTAATTAAATTCTTACTTACTGTTATGTATGACATGCCTTTAGTTTGCATTGGAGAAGCAAGCCATAATTTGCTTAGTCCTTGAACAAAATTTCTTCGTAGACTTTTCAGCTGTTAAAAAAGCCATTAATCTCAAATTTACAATTTTTTTAGTAAATTTAACGTCCAAGAAGAAACTGTTTCAAGGTCTTAGAAAATTATGGCCTACTTATCCAGTGCAACTGAAAAAAATATATCATGCATAATGTTAACATTTGTTCTTAATTTCAATCAAATTTAACCAAATATAAAAAAATGCAAAGCGTAGTGTAATTATTTTTATTTCTTTAAAAGGTGTAGAAAGATTTTGGAAAATTTTATTTATATGTCCCATTATTATATTATTTTGAATTTTGAGGATTAAGAGGTGTCCCCATATTATATTAGTTTGAATTTTGAGGATTAAGAGGAAGGTAGTGACCGTTTTGGATTTGGGGAAATCCTCAGCTTGGAGTAATGAAGATGCTATAAAGTAGAGAAATTTAAGCCCTAATTTTATCTGTCTAAAATGATGTTTTATTGGAGGCCTTAAAAAAAAGGTAGAGAACAGGAATTCAAGCAGAAATCATAAAACAATTTGAAATATTAAAAAAAAATTTTTTTTAATTTTTCGAAATTTACAAAAAATTTTGAATTTTCAAAATTTCAAGAACTTTCAACCACTCCGTGGTGGCCAAAAGTTATAGCCACATTTTTTTGAATCATGGGTTATACTTATAGTGGACAAAAGCTTCTCCACATAACGCAAACGTAGATTTAAAAAAAAATTCTTTTCACGATGTCTAGATTTGTTTTTCTTTGAGTTCTTGTATCATAAAAAAAAGTTTTTTTTGAATGATTATTAATTACTCAGTAGCAAACACTAGAGGTTTCTTGAAATCCATTTTAATCAGAAAGAAAATTGTGAGTATCTACTGACCTTGAAAATCTACAAGTTTATTTTTTGAGTTGCCTTTTTCTGTAGCTTTTTATCTCAAAATGGTTATAGTTATGTGACACAAAAATATACAGAACATGATTTCTTCTTGTATTAAAAAATTTCTCAATAAATTCAGATTTGATATTTTGAAGATTATATTTCTAGCTGACATACCATAAAAGTTTGATTTTTGGTGTTTTCTCTTCTTATTAATATGTAAAATTATATCGAAAAAGCTTTTTTAATTTACGGAATCTTTATGATAACATATATTTTATAACTCTAATTCTAAGTTGGAATAGTCAATTTTCTAAAAGAATTATAATTCCTAGTTGGGACAAGGGATTTCAGTAAAGAATTGTAATTTCGATTTGAGGACTGTATTTTCTAAAAGATTTATAGTGCTGAGTCGGAAGAGGGAATGAATGAAAAAAAAATTTTAAAAATGAACGTAAAGTATTACAATCATCCTGACTCGGAATATTCGTAAAGAATTACTGCTCTAAGTTACGACAGAAAATTTCAGTAAAGAAGTATAATTTGAGGGCAATTTCCACGAAAAATTAGAATTTTGACTTTGTGACATGGAATTTTGGTAAGGAACTACAATTTTCACTTTGGAACAGGTGATTTCCGTGAATAATTTTAATTTAGGCATTAGGACAGCAAATTTGCGTAAAGAACTGTTATTTGACTTGGAACAGAGTATCTTTGATATGGAACGGGAATTTTGGAAAAGAATTTTAATGCTGATTTAGAAGAAGAGAATTAAAAAAAAAATTTTTATTGGTATTCTGAATTATAATTCGTTCACGAAATTCTCTGTTTCAAAGCAGAATTATAATTATTATGACCAAAAATTATCTGATGTTCCAACTCAGAATTATAATTCTTTTTCAAAATTCTCTGTTCCAAATTAGAAATCTTCAAGATCTTTAAAAAAGTTTAGATATCTCTTGAAATCTCTAAAAATCGTTTGAAATCATTCAAATCTTTCGAACTCTTTCAAACCGACGGGGGAGAATAGATTCATTTGTTCGGAGCAAAAAGTTATTAAAAATTCCGATTGCTGAACTTTTTTTCAGAATATTATTTTTCTGTGATGTACGAAGGCTGTCCACAAAACATCAAAAAAATTGTAGGAGTACTTTTTTCATAAATAAATTTAAAGTCTTTAATTTTAATTGTTATTATTGATTTATTTTTTATTAATAATTGTAATTATTAGTCTTCTTTCCTAATAGTAAGTAATTGTCGAAACTTAAAAAATAATTTTTAAAAAATTCATTTCAATTAATTCTTTAAAAATTAAGCTCTTAATGTACTTTGAAGACTTTCTTGATTCAAATACTCCAATAAAAAATCACTGTATAATAAAGAAAAAATTGGAAAAAATACATATATTTTTTAATTTTGCAATTTTGAAAAATAATTTTTCATAGGTATTTTTCTAAAACGCAATATACTTGTTTATTTACTTTACATCACTTGTTTATTTATTGGAATATACTTGTCTGCCGTATGTTATCGTAATGCAATATCCAATGAATAACTTCTGATGTCAAAGAATGTACGGCTGATGTACCATTTTTCGTTTAAAACTTCAAAAAATATCCTCATTACAAAGTCTTTTCGTATTAAAGTCCCGTATTCCAGATCAGTTTTTTAAAATATAATTTTTGGATTATAATGAAAAGGTGAAATATGAAAAATTTCATTTTTATGGTATGCCAGGTTAAAAAATCACCTTGAAAATATCAAGTTTGGATTCATCGACTAAATTTCAAGTTTGCAAAAAGAAATTATGTTCTTCATACTTTCATGTCACATATGTAACTGTAACCATTTCGAGATAAAGTGTTCTGAAAAATGTTAACTTAGAAAATGATGAAATTGGGAGGTCGATACAGATGACGTTCTTACAATTCTTTTTTAAAATGACTTTTAATAAAACCTTTAGTGATTGATCTGAAATTTTTATCTTTACAACGTGTTCATCTAGATTTCATTCATGACTTCTAACAATGATTTCATCTATTATATTTATTATAATTTCTATATTTTCACATTTTCAACAACTTGTATGTTTCAAAAAGATGAGCAAGTAAATGACGAGCAGGCAATTTTCAGCCATAAAAAGATTCAACCCTCAACTCAGTTCCTATTCTCTACCTTCCTTTCATGGCTGTTAGTAAAACATAAATTCAAGCAGGTGAAATTAGGGCTTAACTTTCTTTAGTTTATAGTTTATATGTACTTTATAGCCTCTTCTTTATTCAAAGCTGCTTAGGATTTCCCCAAACCCAAAGCGGTCGCTACCTTTCTCCTAATCCTCTAAACTTGTAAAGCCTGAAAGCAGTGAAGATTTATTTTACTATCAGCTGAAATTATGAAATCTTTAGAAGTATAGTGGTCTTTCTCTCTAATATAATTGATTTAATTCCAATTATTATATAAATTACGTAAGAGTTATTATTACAATTAAGAAATATATTATATTGTTTAATATGCATTAAGAAGAATGTTTTCATTTTTTGTTAATTTTCAATTAAAATTATCTAAAAAAAACAATAAGAATACACATTTGTTCACCTCAAAAGACTCCTTCCTTAGCATTTGATTAGGGTTCGACCACGCTTAAAATCTTTCGAAACCTTTGAAGCTTTTTAAAATTTCTTAAAATTCCTTGAGATCTTGAGGAAGGTCATGGAATCCTAAAGGTTTCTCTAAAACCCCATAAAATCCCTTAAAATAATTTCAAATATTTTGAGAAGCTTCAAAAAATTTCAATTCCGTCATAATAAATTGAAAAAAATTGAAACCTGTGAAATCCTATACATTTTTGAAAATTATTTGGAAGGCTCATAGTTTTTTAAGCCCGTTGAAATGCCTTGAAATCCTTGAAATCCTATTGAAATCTTTTAAAACATTTTGCAATCCCCAGAAATCCTATAAACATTCCAGGGCTGCTGCACCGTCACTTTTCAGTCACTTTTTAAGGATAAAGTTACTATAAGCTCGCACTATAGTCACTTTTTAAAATGAAAATATGATTTTAATCGCTCCTTTCAATAAACTAAAACAGAGAACCAAAGAGTTAACCACTTTTGAATTCAGGTCTATGCCCATTTCTTGATTTTCTTGAATTCTTTTTAATTATTTTAGATTCTTTCGAGTTCATCCTAAATTCTTTAGAATTCCCTTGAAATTCACTTAATTTAATGGATATTTTTGGGATTAAAAATTTTTTCAATTCACCCCGAGGTCTTTTAAACTCACCTTCAATTCTTAGGCCTTTTATCAAATATGTTTCAATGCCTATACATTTCTCTAAATTCACTCCAAATTTAATGATTTCAATGAATTAATTTTTTTTTCGTAGTGGCTAGCCTGCCGGCGCCGTCAATAATGTTCGTTTCCAGCTGTTTTTTTCCTCCCGGGTGTAAAGTTCCGAAAAGCGTATAGCGATGTATATTCATGCACTGTTCACGAATATGGCTATGAAAATTGAAAAATACAAACAATTTTCAATGCAAAACTTAAAAAACTACGTTTTTAAAAAGAAAAATGTTGTTTACAACTTTTTCTTAGCGCATACGGGCGGGAAGGCACTCCTATGATTTGTTACAGAAATAATTTTAGTCGAACCCCTAAACTTTTTCAACATCTCGTGGCGGGGCGAGGTGGCACCCCTGTGACTGGTCACATAAATAATGAAGGTCAAACCTCTACCCTTTCCCAGCATCTCGTGTGGGCGGGAAGGCACACCTGTAACTGGTCATAAAAATAATTTTAGTCAAACATCTAACCCTTTCCATCATCTCATGTGGGCGGAAAGGCACCCGCGTGACTGGTTGAAGAAATAATATTGTTCAAACCACTACCCCTTTCCAACGTCTACGCTCACCGTATTTCAAGAAAAAAAAATGCGAACAGATTAATTATCTTTTTGCAAACATGATCTCAATCAGTTTTGACCCTGAAAATTATATTTTCAGGTATTTGCATGACTGTAAACGTAATTCGTTTTTATTTCGTATTTCGCTTATCGTGAAAAACAGCCGGCAACATTGTTCGTTGCCGGCGCCGGCTCTGTAGGCTCCATATTTTTTTCAAATTCATCCTGAGCCTTCATCAGTTTCATTCCATTCTTCTCATTCCCCCTAAGTTCTAAAGTATCTTGAATTCTCTTAAAATTCTGCTAAATTCACTCCAATTTTACTGAAAGAAACTAAGTTGTTTAGGCTTCTTAAAATTCATTTCAATTTAACTTGAATTCCTTCGAATTCTTTTGAATTCAAAAGAGCATTACTCACACTCTTGATGCACATTAGTCACTTAGTAATGATAATCACTGTTTGGGTTAGAAATGATTCATTTTTAGTCACTTTTTCGGTTTAAGTAGGTCATTTTTTTCTAGTAAATTAGGCTGTGATAGCCCCGGAAATTCCTTAAAATATTAAGTAATCTCTGGGAATCCTGTGAGTCTCTTTGAAATCTTAAGAAATAATTTAAAACCTTGCGAAGTCCTGTGAATTATTGTGAAATCCTATGAAATATTTTGATATATTTCGACAATCTTTAAAATCATTAAAAATACTTTGGGATCTCTGCAAATTTCTTAAGATCCCTTGAAATCTTTTAAAACCACTTGATACCTGTAGAAGTATCATAATATTCTGTGAAATATTTTGAGACCGATTGAAAAATTTTACAAAATTGTTGAAAACTCTATAAATTCCTTGAAGTCCTCTAAAATTAGAAAATCTGTGAAATCCCTTGAAATATTTTAAAGGTACTTGCAAGTCCTTTTGGAAGTGCTGTAAGATCTCTTGAAATATTTTGGAATTCTTTGAATAACCCTAAACTCCTTTCAAAATCCTTTGCAATCTCTAAAATTTCTTTGAAATCCATTAAAACCTTCAAAAGTTTTGTGATATGTCCTGAATATTTAAAAATCGAATGACAGCACTTTAAATCTCTCAAAATCTCTTGAAATCTTCTTGAATCGATTAAAACTCATAGATATTCTGTGAGAGCCTTTGACATTTTTTACAATTCTGTATATTCGAATTCCCTGAAAATCCTTTCAAGTTCCTTGAAATCCCATAACATTCCTTGTAATCTCTTGTCTCAAATCCCTTGAAATCCTTTGAAATCCCTCGAAATCTGTTAAAATCACTTGAAATTATTAAAAATTCTTTGAACTATTTCGAAATACATGAACTTTTGTGAAATCATTAGAAGTCTTCAAAATCCTAATATCTGCTGTGTACTCAAAATTCAAATGATCAAGACCTCGGCATTAAGGAATGAACGGAAATTAATTTTTGTTGAAATTAGATTAAGTTTTATTTTCTTATCAAATTATATACTTTCAGAGTTGTATTTGCTGAAACTTAGGAGCGCACCGAGATATCTCGTTACATCATTTTTTTAGGATAGAAAAAATTGACATTTTTTCTTTCTTATTATTTGTCATGCGGGACATTTTATTTCTTTAATTTTCGTTCACCAAAGATAGTGCAGAAAAAGGTCTTTAAAATGATTTCAGTCTTGAAGAGGTGAAATTAAAACCTGGGTTTTACAATCAGCCATGATAGAAATGCACCAGTAATTTTAAAAAAATTTAATTCGTGGCTGATTACACTAGTATACAAGCGTTGTGCATATGGAGAGTGACTGGGTGTTTTCAAAAGATTTTTTTGCATTGAACACGAATCTCGGCTCAAAAGTTGTCGATCACGTAAAGTTTTTGAAAAAATGAGGGTTGAAACCCCTCAAAAAAAGCATTTTTTGCCACTTTTGGATAACCGTGGGTACCAAACCCGAAGTCACAGAACCTTCCAAAATGTTTCAAATTGAAGCTTGTCAATTCCTCTTTCGATAAATGTACCTTTGCTTTTTTGGTAACGATTACAATTTTTGAAGAGTTCCCAGTGAAAAACTGGGATGGATGTGAACAATGTTTCTGTGGTTGAACTACTGTGAGTCTGAATTTCCCAACGTTTCCAAAAAACGAAAAAAAAACAAAAAATGAAATTTTTGAAAAGTCAAAATTTCTTCACTGATTACGGTAGAATTTCATGCCAAAAGTAACCCAAAGAAGTTTCATCCCTCTAGTGGATGTAAAACCCTCCCTTAATCTACCCCTAAGGTTTCAAGAATTCAGTAAAAATACACTAATTTGACAAGTCAAATTTTTTTCACTCATTGATGTAGAATTTCATGCCAGAAGTATTTCGAGGAAGTTTCATTGCTCTAGCTTATTTGCAACCCTCCCTTAATTCACTCTAAATGTTTCCAAAAAATGAAAAAAAAAATTAAATTTTTGAAAAGTCAAAAATTTGGCACTGATTATGGCAGGATTTCTGCCGGAAAAGTCCTGAAAGAGATTCATCCCTCCAGCGCATGTGAAACCCTTCCTTAATCCACCATCAAGTTTCCAAAAAACGAAAAAAAAAATCAAATTACTGAAAAGTCGAAATGTCTTCACTGATTTTGGCTGCCCTTTATGCCAAAATAGTCCTAAAAGTGATTCATCTCTATAGCGCATGTGGAACCCTCCCTAAATTCACCCGTCAAGTTTCCAAAAAACGAAAAAAACAAAAAATAAAATTTTTGAAAATTCGAAATGTTTTTACTGATTATGGCAGCAATTTATGCCAAAATTCACCAGAGGGATGAAACTTCTTTGAGCTCCTTTTAGCATAAAGTTCTGCCAAAATCAGTGAAAACATTTCGACTTCTCAAAAATTTTATTTCTTGTTTTTTCGTTTTTTGGTAACTTTCGGGGCGGATTAAGGGGGGGTTCCACATGTGCCGGAGGAATGAAACTTTTTTGGGGTACTTTTGGCATGCAATTTCACCATAATCAGTGAAAAAATTTTGACTCTTCAAATTAGTGTATTTTTACTGAATTTTTGAAACTTTAGGAGTGAATTAGGGGAGGGTTTCACATATGCTAGAGGGATGAAACTTTTTCGGGTTTCTTTTGACATGGAATTCTGCCGTAATCAATGAAAAAGTTTTGACTTTCGAATTTGTGTATTTTTACTGAATTTTTTAAACTTTAGGAGTGAATTAGGGGAAGTCTCCACACGTGCTAGAGGAATGAAACTTTTTTCAAGTACTTTTGTCATGAAATTTTGCCATAATCAGCGAAAAAACTTTGACTTTGAAAATGAGTGTATTTTTACTGAACTTTTGAAACTCTAGGGGTCCCGATGTCGGTTTTTTGAGAAAAATAAAAGAGCCCATAAATCGGGATTGATGCCCAAAAATAGCACAAAAATAGCCCAAAATTTAGATATGCTCATATTTAGGTCTAGTGCATGTTCAATTTTGAGGGCAGTTTTTTGGTAATTGGGGTGTTTCTTTCAGAACTGATTTTGCCAATCTTGAAGAGTCCAAAACAAGCCCCATTTAAAATTTCTTTCTCGCGCTATTTTTTGGTGAAAAACAGTTTATAAAATGACATGTTGACAAAAAAAGTGAAGAAAGACTTTTAAAAATAGTTTTTTGAAAATTTTCAGCCACTTAATATAGTCAAAAACGTTCACTAGCCATATAAAATGATTCAGCGCATTTTTCTGAGTGTTTTGAGGACAATAATATTCAAATACGCCCACCAGAGGAGGAAAAATTCGGTTACTAGAATTAGCGCATTAGTTTCAATCAAATCGTGAAAATTAAGTTTTTACGTAAAATTTATTGAAATACTTTTTTATTTTACATTTACAGACAGTAATGAGTATCTTAAACATCTGGTGGTCATGAAGAACGGAAATGTGCTTGATCCAGAAAAAGAAGTACATAGCCCATCAGCCCTAAATAAGAGGAAGCAAATAAATTCTGAAAGAAGAATAACTGAAAAATTTAAAGAAAAAGCTGACTGCGAGAGACATGATGAAATTTTGAAGCCCGCGACGCTGATCCGCGAAATTTTTGGGGAAAAGTTTACAGAACCGAGGATGAAAGGTAAAAAAGCTTCTATGTTATCATGGATACTGAAATCTTGAGGGAATCTATCAAAAACAATACAAGTAGAAATGATGGTAGCATAAAAGATCCACAAGACGTGTCCGATGCTAAGGAGATGGACGTATCAGATGATGAATGGTTCGATCATCCAGAAGGTAAGATCGATATTTTATTTTATTTCATTTTATAAAACATTGCTTTAAATAACGTCAATGTACATTAAACTGCTTGTAATTGTAAACAAATTTTCTGTTTAGTGACACTGGGTATCATTAAATACAAGGAGAAGGAGTTGAAATATCTACAAAAATTATATAAAGAAAAAGAGGAGAATTTGAAGGTATGTCGACGCTATGTAATTTATATGTTTGAAAACAATTCATAGATAACTTGTTCAATCTTAAGTTATTTGTTTTTAAAAATGTTCAATTTTTTCAGAGAGCACAGCATTTTCCATGCATGGATCCAATGGCAGGAAAAGTGGGATAAAAAGTAAGTTGCCTGAAAGAATTTTCTCTTTTTTTCTATTCAAAACAATCTAATATCTACTTGGTCAAATAACGTAACATAAACAACGTATGTAGGGGAGACCTCCCTACAGTGGATAGCTTTCTACAGTGGACATTTGCAAATAAAAGTAGAATTCCTAAAGTAAACCTAATTTGAGCATTTTGTATGATTTAAGTTTATCAAAATGCATCATAAGAAGAAATTTCATGTTATACTTAATTATAATGAAAGAAAGAAGGATAAAAAATTGTTTTTGATATGATCAAGAAATTTTGTCCTCAACTTTAGTAATTTTTTCCAAGTAAATACAATTTTTTCAGAGTGATTTTGTTTAATAATGTATTTTCCTTGGTCATTAAACTATAATCTTTATTACTCTAGAATCTTAAGTTCTACGCCAGGAAATTATTATAAATACATTCCTAGAGGCTCTTGTTTTCCTACTATGGATATCAGCGTCATACCTACAGTGGATTTTTAGTGAAAAGTTTGAGAGATAATTTACACTTATAGGTTGGT
>JAUMHM010087837.1:0-10159 GCA_032362435.1 Melikaiella ostensackeni | reverse complement strand
ACGTATTTTAACGCGCGAGCGAGTCGCGACTCGCTCGCGCGTTAAAATACGCCTTTCCGCACTTGATACGAAATATACTATTTCAACTGGTTTTCCAATAATTTGCACACGTAGTGGACATTTTTCCTATTGAACGTTTCAGTTTAAAATTTAAATTTTCAACCTTAAAGTTCTTTGAAGCGAACAAACAAGTTCCATACAATCTCACTTTTTACACTTTTCTTCACAAGTTCTCTAGCGTTCCCATTCTTTTTGAAAAAAAATCCTAAATATACAAATTATTTTTCTTCTTCAACCTTTACCTCTCTCCACTGCCATTCCTTACAATTTTCTCTCCTTCCCTTTTTGACATTTCTTTTCCCTCTCTTATTCTATCCTTACTTTTCTTCTATATTCCTCCTACTCTTTCTATTGAAATTTATGTAAATATAGCATTTTTAATACAAAATTCACTTTTTTCTTGAATTTCCACCAGTTGAATTTTCAACTGTTGAAAATCGAAGAAAACTTAAAACTGAATTTTCAGAAGTTAACTCATTGTATAGAAAACGATTATCAGATAATCAGCATTGAAATGAATAATGCAAAAATAAACAATTTATGTGTTTTTTGAAAATTCGTTTTTTAGTAGAAAATTAATATTTTTGGCTAAAAAATGATACTGTTCGTTTGAAAATTGATCTGTTTTAGTTGAGGATTCAACTATTTTTTGAAAATTCGTCTTTTTGGTTGAATTCAACTGTTTTGAAATTAAAATTAAAATCTGTTTTGGTATGAATAACAAATACTACATTATACGTTGAGAATTTATCTCCTTTTGTTGAAATTTCAATTACTTGGTTGGAATTTGAACTACTTTATTAACAGTTCTTCTTTTTTGGTAAAGAATAATCTCTCTGTTTAAAAATCAACTATTTTGTCAAGAATTAGATAACTTTTGTTTGAAAAGTTAATTTTTTTGGCTAAGAATTTATATTTTCCAGTTAAAAATCCAACTATTGAAAATTATACTCTTTGGTTTAAACATTTTTTCTTTTGTGACCGAGGAATCCTTCCTGATTGAAAATTAACCTCTTTTACTGAAAATTTGTCTTTTTGGTTTACAAATTCATCTCTTCTGGTAGAAATTTCATTTTTTTGGTAAATAATACAACTGTTTGTTTGTAAGCTAATCTGTTTTGGTTGAGGATTCAGCTATTTTGTTAAGCATTCATTATTATAGTTGAAATTTTATTTCTTTGGTTGAAAATTGAAATATTTTATGTTAAGTTCGTTTTTTGCTCGTTTGAGAATTGATTTTTTCCTACTGGAAATTTTACTAACCCATTTTTGGTTGAAATTTTATCCTTTTTTGAGAAATTAAACTATTCAGTTGAAAATTTGTCTTTTTTGGTAAAAAGTTATTCCTTTTAGCTGAAAATTCAACTATTTGGTTGAAAATTGATCTGTTTTGGTTTGAGATTCAAATACTTATTGAAAATTCATCTTTTCGGTTAAATTTAACTGTTTTTTATCTCAAATTAAAAATCTGTTTCGTTAGAAACATCAGCTACTACATTTGACTTTGAGAATATATCTTCTTTTGCTTGAAATTCAACTACTGGATTGAAAGTTGAACTACTTTGATAACGATTCTTTCTTTGTTGAAGATTAATCTCTTTGGTTGGAAATTAATTCTGTTAACTAAAAATTTATTAGTTTTAGTTGAAAATTCATCTTCAATAGTGATTCTGATAATGACTATGAATCCAACTCAGAACAGAATAATAGTCAATTTACTTAAAATGCAAATTTTTTATGTTAACAGAGAGACAATGTGTGGCTGCTTTCTCTCAGACTATTGACAATTCAGTAGTTCAGGTGAGTCACAAGAAAGAGAGAGCAGCATACTGGAGTAGATCAGTAGAAATAAAAGAAAACTTTCCAGAAATGCCTGTAGTTGATTTTTTATTACCGACTTCTAATCCACAAGAGAATTACCTTCTGTACTTCAAGAAAACGCAGCACTAAGACTGAAGATTCGAATATATAACTGCAAATGATAAAATACCAAAATGGACGAAAGCCAGTCATCTAGAACATTTGTACAATACTATGGTAAGTTTGATAACAGCCGGAGAGAAAAGCCAAATGAAAAATAATCACGGACAGAGATATTCAAGTGAAATAGAATTGATGGCATGCTACATATTCCAAGTTGGAGGACCAAAACAGTACTACTTGTTGACGAGTAATCTTCCTGGTTCACTACCATCAATAACATTCTTCAAGCGTGTTTACACTCTTAGCAAGAAGATCCCTAGAGAATGTGAGATACGTTTTGACCAGGTGTCCAAATTCTGTTCTACAAAAGGCTACCCAAGGAAAACATTGATCAGCGAAAATAGCAGCAGAATAGTATATCGAATACAATATGACACATATATAAATCAGATTGTCGATTTTTTTCCCAAGCTTAAATCCCAAGGATTGCCAGAAATTGGATCATTCCCTGCGAATTCAGCAGAAGAGATACGTAACTATTTTAAGAAGTATCCTCACGTAATTATGTCTATTGACTTATGGCGCAACCTTTGTGTGACAAAACTACTACCTTTTGCGTTGCACTATTTGGAAGCAACAATAATTTTCAAGCTGGTTTTTAAGCAAGTTTCAATATGACTAATAGATGGAAGTGTGCGTTTCAGGAAGCTAAAAAATATAGCATTTCAATTTTGGGCTATTGCTGAGTCGGTCATGCTCGCCTTCTAAGTAGTATGCAGAAATACACATTTTCCATCGAATAACCAAGTAAGCGGTCATGGTTAGAAGTTGTCTGTTGAATTCCACGAGGTGTGTTCAAGATCACATTCACGTTTGTATCAATTCGAGAATAAGGCTTTTGAAGGCTTCTATATTAGTACCTTAAGGTGATTTCGTAATTTCACCTGCGCATCTTAGAGACCTGATAAAAACAATCACCAAAGATCAACACAATCTCTGCGAATCTGATATAATGGCTTAGATAAAATTAACTTCAGATCAATGAAAAAGATGTATCAAGGAAACATCCGAACTCTTTTGAATGACCATATTCCTGGAAGAAATGGTACTGTCACTTACATAGAAAGTTTATCAAAGGCTGAAGCTCGAGAACCAAAAATGTTTCCGTTAACAAGTAATCAAGGAATTGAAAAAATAATTCATGAAGCCGTGTCATTTCCCCTTCTTAGGGCTAAGAGTCTTGGAATGACATTCTCAAAAATTCCTGAGCCTACATTCTCTCTGAAATCTTTTGTATTTTAGCGTGATTTCGACGAAGAGGAAGACTGCTTACCAATATCAACAGACACTAGTAATGAAGAAGGATTTGAAGGTAATGATTTCAATGTAAGAGAAAATGAGTGTCAAGATGTACGTGAAGATCTGTGCATAGTGGCTAGTAGTGCTCTAGGAACTAAAAGTTTTGAAAATGTTCCTGTTTTTCGGAAAAGTATAAACGTGAATGTCTTGGGCGGTCTTCCGAAACCCGTCATTATAAAGAAGACCACGCTGTTTTATCTCTTTAATGAAGATACTTAGTACAAAACTGAGCAGTGACCGATTACAACGACAGAAGGCTCCTGAAATTGAAGTATCCCTTAATACTCCATTTCCGGAAACAGAATTAATTATGAGAGTCATTTAGCGAAGCCCATCTCAGCTGCCTTCAATTCAAGCATAAAAAATTCAAATTAAAAGTAATCACTGTAGTCTCCTTCAGAGGACTCTAGTGGACGTACGCAACCCCAGAGTGATGATCTTCAACCCCAAGAAACCACCCCTTCCACATTTAGCGTACCCCATCTCAGCTGCCTTCAAGTAGAACAGCAAAACAGCAAAAGCTTACATTAACCTAGCACCTCAACTGTCTAAATTACCAAAAAAATGGAAATTTATTTCCACCAGAATTTTGGGTTTTTTTCGGGCTCTCGGAATCCGAAAAAAACTAAATTCCCCAAAGCAATCCTCAGATCCCAAAATCAACCCTCATGTTTCGAAATCATTCCTCACATGTATAGTAAAGCTCAATATTTCAAAAATTGCAGCATACCTAATTTGTGGGCATCATTCTTGTTCCCTAAAAATACCAACATCGATTTTTGAGTTCGAGCCCTTAAGGCCAAAAAGCAATCCCTCTGTACCACGTATATATGACTTTCCCGAAAAGTAATCTTTTCAAGAATGTTTCAATCTTAACAGAAGCTCATATTTTTGGGGTCTTCATAAATAACCACTTCGATTTTTCAGCTTCAACTCTTAATTCCAAAAAGCAGCCCCTCTCTACCACGTAGATTTAACTTTGCTTCTTGGGTATGCTGATTATTACTGCGGTGTTGGCAATATCAACTAGAGTCTTGTGAAGGTGACTGAAGTGATTACTTCTTATTTGAAATTTCTTGTCTGTTTTACTTGAAGGCAGCTAGTACATGGCTCAGAAAGTTATCCAGTGTTGGTTTTTTTGAGGTTTTTTATTATTACTGTAGGGTCGAGGACTTATATGGGTGTCTTGCGAAAGTGACTGGTGTGATTGTTTTCAATTTGAAATTTTGTTGTTGTTCTTGTGAAGCTGGAAAGAAGCATTAACTTCTGAATTACAACTTTTGGAGCTTAATATTTAATTTGTCATTTAGTGATGAGTTCGTTGTGGTTTTTTAGTGTTGGAGTTTGATTTTGTAAAATTAGTTCTGGGTGTTTTTGAGAACTTAAGAGTAACCCAAAATACAGATATTCTCATTATTAGATCTAGTGCATAATTCACATTGAGGGTATTTCTCAGGTATGATGGGTGTTTTTTGGAAATCAGTTCTTGCAGTTTTGGAGAACCCAAAAAAGCCCAAAATTCTGGTGTGTTTGATTTTTCTAATTTTCCCAAATTTTCTGTAGCCAAGATGCCGGTTTTTTTGAAAAGAACAAAAGAGCCCAAAAATCGGCATTGGTACGTAAAAATAGCCCAGAAATAGCCCATAATTCAGGCATTAAAAAAATTTTCAAATTCCATTGTGGAAGTGCTAGCGTTACGGACCTAGATGACTGGTGTGTGTTTTCAACAATCGACAAACAATCTAATTAGAGGAGTTTTAGCTTTTGGGTATTTAATGGAAACACATCGAAGGAATTATAATATTCCAAATCGTTGGCACCAATCCGCGGATCTAAAGGAGGAAAAGGTCTGAGTTTTCTTTGTTTATGGTACACCTTTGAAGATAAAACTAGTACATCACTTGTTCCTGGTTTCATCTTTTGGCCTGACTATTACAACATCTCGAACTACGTATGTACTATTTCTCGTCCACGTGTACTGAATGGTTGTTTAACTGTGAATAAATCAGTATTTTCGAAAATAATGTTAAGGTTCAAAGCTTATCAAGAAATCCATACTTTTATGGCATGTGAAATTTACGTTCAAATGAAGCAGGTCTGATAGTTTGTAGACTGGTTTGCGTGATTGTTCTTTAAACCACAACATGTTCATAAATTTGTATTTCTTGAAATATATCTTTACATCTTATATTTTCTAGCTGAGGGGGACTCAAGTTTAGATACTACAGCGCTGTCATTTTCAAAATGTGTTTTGTCATGTGATATTAAACTGTAAGTCGCTCATATGCTATGCTCATTGCCATATAATGTATACTGTATAGTATGTACATACTAGTACAATGATCTCAGTGACATGTATTAAAGAAGAAGTTATTAAATAAAGGCTTTAAAATAAAGATTTGATCTTTGCTTGATGTTACTTACTTTTGTGCTCTTCTTGTATTTCCTCTTCCAACCAAGCCGCAGATGGTGAATGAGCATACAAGACCGAGATTCTAACGAGATTGGTGATGAAATACTCGAAAATTCGAAATTTTATTTTCAAAAATCAAACTTTGCATTTAGTGCTGATTTTCTTCCATTTCAATCAATATTTCTGGCCTAACTGTAATAAATAAGAAAGAAAGAAGACTGACCATATAATAGTATGTAGCTATCCTTGAGTACAATCTTCTGTTAATACATTACAGTGATTATCATAAAGCTCATTAAAAAAAAAAACACTATTTGTGGCATGTATGTGTCAAAGCAGAACACTTGTTGCTGTGCTCGATTGAATGGTATTATTCAAAATGTATTAATTGAATATTCAATTTAATTCACGCCATGTATGAATCAGACTAAATGAATTAAAATGATGAGAGAACTACCGTGCGATTATTTCAATTCATTATATCTCAAGTTAATCTGCTTTTAGTATCTGTTGTTTCATTCAACGAAAAAGACTACCTGTTCTAACGATGATCGTTTATTTATCACGAGCAAAATTCTCTTGCCGAAATTTGTCGGGAAATCTTGTTTATTCTTTAAGTGTTCACAAAAGCGATAGTAAAATCGCATTTTGATGAGTTAAAACTAGTTTGTCCTCAATTCGGATTTTAATGCTAACAAATATATCAAAATGATTATTATTTTTAACTGAGTAAGGCAAGGTAAAATAGATTAAGTGCGTAAACGAAATTTCCATCGTACCATTTTAAAGGAACAACATGCAGATAAATTATTCCAACGAAGTTCATGCTGCCTCTATTTACAAGTTTCACAATGTTGTCTACTTACTGTTTGAATAAAGCTGAAAGTCACACAATCATGTTATTGGCCAAACGCTATTTCATCTCTTCCACTACTCAATATACACACATTTCTAGTCCTAATATCTGGCCAAGGATGGCTTTGTAATCGGGAAGCAGTAACTATATATAGGAGTAAATACAATCGAAATTTATCAGTCACCGACTATCAAAATCTACCTGGAAAAAATGAAGATTCTTCGTGGCAAAATATTCCTCACACTCGCGGTTTTCACTAATCTTGTTGGTACGTTACAATTTCATGTCAGTTTTATTCTTTAAAATCTTTAGCACGAATATCGGCTTTTTTCAAAACCAGTTTTTATAAGATTATCAACTTGAGAGCTAGAAAGGGGAATATTGAATAATGTTGTGTGTTTGTAGTAATGAATTTAAATAAAAAATATTGATTAGTCATTCAAAACTGTGAAAATTGTCAACATTTTCCTCATGAACTCTATTTTCTTTTTTCAGGATTAATTGCTGGAGCCAAAGACAAAAAATTCCCGGATCCGCCACTTCTTCCCCCAACACCAGCATACACAATGGTTTTACGATTGGATGAATTTCACGTGGCGGAGAAAACTGTTACAGCAGCGGGTGATTATACGCGTATATTTAATTACGTTCCTGAACATCTTGATGAGAAAGACCTGTGCTATCAAATTGAAGTAGAAGGTACGAAGCTATTATTTGGCATGGAAGAAGGCAATCATGGTTACTTAATAAATGTCTATTTGTTACCTCGTAATATTCGACCACACCAAAAGACTAATATCAAAACATATGTTGCTACTGCAAGGCGCGTACAATTTTTAGTCCACAAGACTCAAGGTGGGAAAATAGTGGGAGCTTCCCCTCCACCCATTCAAGTACCAAGACCTATAGGGTATCTTGTTCCTCGCGAAATTCAAGAAGTGAGTAATGGTCATCACCAACCACAAGTGGTTGCTGGCCCAAGCCGACCTCAAGTGGTTAGGGGTCCACGAGAAATTCATATTGGACCTCACCAAGTATATGAAGTGGGCATTGGTTCTAATAATCCTCCAGTAAGTGAGCATACGAGATCAGGATTTGAACGGTATTGATGACGATACACTTGAAATTACCAAAATTCATTTTTAAATGTTCAAGTTTGTATTGCATACTGATTGTCATTTCAATAAATATTTCTGGCCAAACATAATTATAAAAAACGAAGGAAGACTGTACTCTAAGAGAGCTGCATACGACCATATGGTAGCAAATAGCTCTCCTGGATCACAATCTTCTGTGGTTGAAAACTTGAATATCATGTTGAAAATTCGTTTTTTTTTGGTTGAAAATTCATTTTTTTTACTGATAATTTATGTATTCCATTTTTGGTTAAAATTTTATCCTCTTTAGTTAAAACTTCAACTGGTTAGTTGGAAATTCATGTATTTTGTTGAGAATTCGTCTTTATTGGTAGTAAGTTAATCCTCTTGACTGAAAATTCAACTATTTGGTTGACAATTTATGTGTTTTTTAAAGATTCGTTTTTGTAAATAGAAGATTAATATTTTCGGTTGAAAATGCCACTGGTTGGTTGAAATTGATCTTTTTTGGTTGAGGGTTTTACTATTTTTTGAAAATTCGTCTTTTTGGCTAAATTCAACTGTTTTTTATTTAGAGTTAAAATCTGTTTGGGTAGGAATATCAGCTACTGTATTATATGTTGAGAATTCATCTCTTTTTGTTGAAATTTCTACTACTTGATTGAAAGTTGAACAACATTATTAAAAATTCTTCTTTTTGATTGAAGATGAACTCTTTGGTTGAAAAGTCAACTATTTTATTAAAAATTAGTTTCCGCTTGGTTGAAAATAATTTCATTTAACTGGAAATTCATCCTTTTAAGTCAAAAATTCAACTATTTGGTTTGAAATTCAACTATTTTGTTGAAAATTAGTTTTCTTTTGATTGCAAATTCAACTATTTGCTTTAAAATTCACTCATTTTGTGAAAAATTCGTCTTTTTGGTAAAAAATTAATTTTCTTACTTGAGAATAATCTTTTTGGTTGAATATTTAACTAGTTGCTTATAAATTTAATTATTTTTTGTTGAACATTCAACTGTTTGGTATAGAATCAATCTGTTTTGGTTGAAAATTCAACTATTTTGTTAACAATTTGTCCCTTTGGGTTGACAATTCAACAATTTGGTTGAAACATTTTTTCTCTTGTGACTTAAGAATCCTTCTTGATTGAAGATTCATCTTTTTGAGTCACGAATTTATCTTTTCGGGTAGGAATTTCATTTTTTTGGAGGTAACAAATACAACTGTTTGTGAGCTAATCTGTATTATTTGAATATTCAATCATTTTGTTAAACATTTATTATTATAGTTAAATTTCATTTCCTTGATTAAAAATTGAAATATTTCATTAGAAGTTCGTTTTTTCTTGTTCTAAAATTCATTTTTTCCTACTGAAAATGTTCCTCATCCATTTTTGGTTAAATTTTCTTAAACTAAAAATTCAACTATTGGGTTGAAAATTGAACTTCTTTGTTAACAATTCTCTTTCGTTTTGAAGATTAATTTCTTTAGTTGAAAATTTCACTAGACTGATTGGTTGAAAATTAATCTGTTTTGGTTGGGGATTCAACTTTATTTTTGAGATTTCGTCTTTCTAAGTTGAAAATTCAACTATTTGCTTTAAAACTGAGATTTTTGTTGAAAATTGTTATCTTTTGGTTGGAAATTCAACTGTTTTGTAGAAAATTGAACAATTTGATTAAAAATTCAACTGTTTTGGAGAAAATTAGACTTGTTGGCCTGAAATCGCAACAATTTAATTGATTTTTATTTTCTGTCTGGACTGTGAAATCGCTCTGGATTGAAAATTTGATACTTTTATTGAAAATTCGTTTTTTTGGTTTACAAATTTATCTCTTCTGGTAGAAATTTCATTTGCTTTTTTGATGAAAAATACAATTGTTCGGTTGTAAATTGATCTGTTTTAGTTTAGGAATCAACTATTTTCTTAGTCCTTCATCATATCAGTCAATAATTCAGTTCTTTGGTTGAAAATTAAAATATTTTAGTGCAAATTTGTTTTTTTATTGGTTGAAAATTCATTATATCAACTGAAAATTTAACTGTTCCATTTTCCTTTGAAATATTATGTTTTTTAGTTAAAAATTCAAATATTCGGTAGGAAATTAATGTATTTTGTTAAAACTTCGTCTTTTTGGTAGAAAATTGATCCTTTTGCATAAAAATGAATCTATTTGTTTATAATTGTATGTGTTTTGTTGAAAATTCGTCTTTTTTATCAGAAGATTGATATTTTCAGTTGAAAGTGCCACTGTTTGGTTCAAAGTTGATCTGTTTCGGTTGAGAATTCTACTATTTTTTTTTAATTCGTCTTTTTGTTGGAATTCAACTGTTTTTTATATGAAATTGAAATCTGTTCTAGTAGGATCATCAGCTACTACATTAAAAAGCCACCAATTCAAAATGACGGATCCAATATGGCAGCCAAAATTTTGGAAATTTCACAGA
>JAUMHM010087836.1:0-10160 GCA_032362435.1 Melikaiella ostensackeni | reverse complement strand
AAATTAAACTATTTTTTGGTTGAAATATCAACTATTACATTTTTCGTTGAGGATTCATCTTTTTCCGTTAAAAATTAATTTCTTTAATAAAAAATTTAACTATCCCATTTTATGTCGAAAATTGACCTTTTTTAGTTAAAAATTTATGTATTTTGTTTAAAATTCGTCTTTTTTTGGTAAAAAATTATCTTCTTGGTTGAGAATTCATCTCTTTGGTTTCAAATTTACCTATTTTGTTGAAAAATCGTCTTTTTTGGTTGAGTTCAACTGTATTTGATTTAAAATGAAAACATTTTTTGGTTGAAATTTCAACTATTACCTTTTTCATTGAGAATTCACCTTTTTGGTTGAAAGTTGAACTACTTTGTTAAGAATGTTTTTGTTTCTTTGGCTATCACTAGAAAGTTATGAATAAAGTTCTGGTAAAATTAAATTTTGATATATATTTCTAAAATACAAAAGTAATTAAAAACGTAACGATAGTTACCAAATTAATATAATAACATTAAATATAAATATAATATAATATAAATATAAAAAATATAATATAAATAATAATATAAATATATTAAAACAATAAATTATTATATTATTTTCTTAAGTGTTTATTGTATAAACAAAATTTTTCCGCTGGAAGCAATATTTATGAAGAGTTGGCGCAAGAGATTTTCGTTTTTGTGCATATACCATCTATTGCAGCAATTTATAATTCTTTTAATATTTATAAAAAATGTTGCCCAATAGAGTTTTCACACCCTTTCGATTGATATAAGCATTTTTTGAAAAAATAAATGTTTGACCTTTAATAATGAAGCTCGAAAATGAATTTGAAATTATTTCGAAAAATACTTTTTTTGTATGCAAAATGAAAGCTTAACAGAAGTTGCGAATTTCCTTTGAAAAATTATTCGTTGAACAGTGTCAGAAATCAATTTTTTTTTAAATGAATGATTATGAATTTTGTTCATTAGTGTAAAAATAAGTTAAAGATATTACACATTGAGTGATAGCAATTTGAAATAGTTTTATTTTCTTAACAATATTACCTCGAGTTTTCAAAAATAAGTTTGAAGAAAAAATGTGGATTATAATAGCCTCGCCACTTAGCTTGAAAGATAGCACTTAGTCCAGTATCGATCCTTTTAATCTTGTTTACATTGATTGAAAAACAAATTACCTGAGTTCTTAGCAAGATTCTTTCATTCTCTTTTTAGCTTCTGATTATTCTGTTTTTAGCACTTTCATATTGTCTTCCTTTTGTATCTGCTTATTATTCATTATTCTACATTTCTCGTCTGGTATTCTTTTGTTATTTTTATTATTGACGATACTAATATAATTTAAATCATTCAAAAATATAAATATAATGAAAAAAGGTATGGCCAATAATAATTTAAAGTGGACATACTTTGATTAATTTTCTGACGTTAAGTTGTGTCGATTACTTGGTCAAATAATTTTTGAAAGAACGAGAAAAAATCCACCTTGGCCTGGATTTGAACCGGGAACGCCACTTTTCATGAGTGGTGTGTTAACCAGTGAAGCGTAATTGGTTAACGCTCCACTCATGAAAAGTGGCGTTCTCGGTTCAAATCCGTGCCGAGGTAGATATTTTCTCGTTTCTCCAAAAATTATTTGACCAAGTAATCGGCACAGTTCAACATCAAAAAATTAAATTATTACTCTGGCCGACAAAATAACATCAATATTATGAAATACTTTAATTATAATCAAGAAATAAAATTATATTTGAAAAACACAATTCAACATAAAAAGCATATATCAGTGAGAAATCACTGAAAAAGAAATTTTTGACGTTATTAAAATTATTTCTCAGCAGAAAAAGTTATTGAAGTTTTAATGGCGGGTACCTATTAAAAATTTCAGTGGAATTTCACTGATTGGTATCTTGAAAAATGAGTTTCGAATTTTAATTTTAAATTTACACATTCTCATAGGAAATTTAATTGCGCATCTTTTTTATCTGGACAAAAAAGTTGTGGCTTTTGCGGTTTTCGGATTAAACCCGAAAATCTCGGTTTTAGCAAACGAATTTGATCATTTTTCGAATTCAGCTCGCAGTAATTCAGTAGATTCTTGAAATTTTCCGATGGAATTTAAAGAAAATATTCTTTATGATGTCCTACAACTAGTAGAGGAAATAACTAATAAACATTTTTATATAAACGAAAGTTATAAGTTATTACCTGAGACATTGCATAAATTATGCATTCATATCTACCAGCTCATAAGGAGCCGAGCGACTTTTGAGCTTGTAATTTGTAGCTTGTAGCTTTTATCGTTATCGATGTAAAACCGAGAAATCTGTTTTTTAGAAAATAATTTTTTTGTCTTTTTGATTTCAACTCGCCGTAATTCAGCCATTCTTTGAAATTTTCGTACGAAATTTACAGGAAATATTTTTTATGATATTCTACGACTGGTAGAATAAATAACTAATGAACATTTTTTTTTAAACAAAAGTTATAAATTTTTACCTGAGACATTACATGAATTATGCATTCATATCTTCAAGCTCATGGGGAGTCAGGCGAATTTTAAGCTCGTCATTTGTAGCTTGTAGCTTTTGCCGTTATCGATGTAAAACCGAGAAACCTGTTTTTTATAAAACAATTTTTTTTTACTTTTTGATTTCAACTCGCCGTAATTAAGCCAATTCTTAGAATTTTTGTATGAAATTTTCAGGGAATATTTTTCATGATGTTGTATGAGTGGTAGAGTAAATAACTAATGAAAATTTTTGTTTAAACAAAAGTTATAAATTTTTAGCTGATACTTTGCATAAATTATGCATTCATATTCTCAAGCTCATGGGAAGTCGAGCGATTTTTGAGCGTGTAGCTAGAAGCTTGTAGCTTTTGCCGTTATTAATGTAAAACCGAAAAATCTGTTGTTTAGAAAATAATTTTTTTGCCTTTTTCATTTCAACTCAGCGTATTTCAGCCAATTCTTGAAATTTTTGTATAAAATTTAGAGGAAATATTTTTTATGATATTCTACGACTGGTAGAATAAATAACTAATAAACATTTTTGTTTGAACTAAAGTTTTAAATTTTTACCTGAGACCATAAATTGTGCATTCATATCTTCGAGCTTCTGGGGAGTCGAACAAATTTTGAGCAACAAAAAACTTTCAGCGGCAAAATTGTTTAAAAAGGTATTATTGTTTTTTCACGGAAAAAATTATTCAAAATAAATCATCCTTAAGAAATTATGAAGGTTTTAATTCCGCCGCGCGGCTCGTTTTTCACAGGTATATTCAATGCGTTCACGTGGAAGTGCAACTTCGCTCGAGACGAAGTATTATTTATTAGACAGAATTTAATTATTAAATTGCTGATTGTAAATTATATTTTCTAAAGCACTGTATTCTTTCGTTTAACCTTGATTTTTTTTAAACTTACTGCTACATCTTAAGTTTTTGTTGAACCGTAGAGCAATTGAGATTCATCTTTCACAAATTATTTCATATTTTTATATCTTCAGTCCTTCTTCAACTTCATAACTTCTTAATGATGATTTATTTAAAATAATTCTTTCCGTGAAAAACATATTTATACCTTTTTGATCAACTTTTACGTTGAAAGTTCTTTGTTATTCAAAATTTCCTCGAATCCTCATGGGCTTGAAAATATGAATGCATGATTTATGCAATGCCTCAGGAAACAACTTATAACTTTCGTTTAAATAAAAATGTTAATTAGTTATTTCATCTACTAGTCTTAGAACATAATAAAGAATATTTTCTGTAAATTTCATCTAAAAATTCCAAGAATTGGCTGAATTACGGCAAATTGAAGGCAAAAAATGATAACAAAATTTGTTTTCTAAAAAACGGAGTTTTCGGGCTTACTTCGAAAACGGCAGAAGCTACAACTTTTTTCGTCCATATGAAAAAATTGCGTAATTTAATTTCCTACAAGAATAGGCACTTTTGAAATTAAATTTCCAAACTTAATTAAAAAATGTCCAGGGGCCAAAGCCGTTCAGTCAGAAAAATTTATAGGCGGTTATAGAATCCGGCCCCTCAATTCAGAACCTGGTCTTCATATTCCACACATCGCCAACAAAGAAATTAAAACTTTGAAATTAAATCTTCGACCTTGGTTGCACGCTCTTGTCTGTGCACTGTATGCACATATGTCATGACGCAATTTCACGATTAGTCGCTATTTGATAAAAAAATGCGTTCTTACCTGAAAAGTGTTTCTGTTGAAAGAAAAAGCTATAAGAAAAAAATTGGTTATGCACAAAAATATCAATTAAATTTGCACTTCTTTAATAAACCTTGTTTGAAAAAAGATTTATTCAGATTGAACGAGTTTCTTATAAAAATGTTAATATTACCTTAACTACTATCAAACACAGAAAAGTGTTTGGTATTCGAAGAAAATATTCATGATTAATAATAATAATCTCCAAATTCATTCATTCACTTTGTCCATGTGGAAGCTCCTATGTTTCTGCTCGCATTTCGCATGTTTTTTGTCTCGCGATTTTTTTTATCATGTCAATGTGACAGTCTTTTGGATGAATTTAAATTTTACATCTTCAAAATTGAATTATTGTCAATTTTAAATCTTCAAAATTGAACTATTTCAAAAGCAGCATTTAAAATTACATCATTTTAAACGATAAACATTTCAGATTAATAAATCTTTGATTGTAAATGATGAAAATTGAAGAATTTTAAAGTAGAAATCTATGAAATTGAATAAATTTTAATTTTAGATCTTAAAAATTACATAATTTTCAATTTTAGATCTCGAAAATTGAACTATTCCAAAAAAATCATTCAAAATTACATCATTTGAAACTGTAACCATTCCAGATAAATAAATATTCGATTGTAAATTTAAAAAATTGAAGCGTTTTCAATTGCAAGTATATAAAATTGAATAAATATCAATTATAAATCTTCAAAATGGAATAATTTTCAATTTTAAATCTTCAAAATCGAACTATGCCAAAAAAGCCTTTAAAATTGCATCATTTTTTATTTTACACATTAAACATTGAAGAGGTTTCAATTTTAAATGTTCAAAATTGAATAATTTTCAATTTCAAATCTTCAAAATTAATCTATTCCAAAAGAGCATTGTAATTTACATCATTTTAAACTGTAAACATTCCAAATTAATGGTTCTTAAATTGTAAATCTTAAAAATTGAAGAATTTTCCATTAAAAATCTATAAAATTGAATAATTTTCAATTTCAAATCTTCAGAATTAAATCGTTTTCAATTTTTCATCTTCAAAATTGAAGTACATATTTTAAAAAACGTTGGAAATCACATAATTTCAAATTATAGCCATTCCAGGTTGATGAATCTTCAATTCTGAATTTAAAAAATTGAAGTATTTTCACTTTCAAATATATAAAATTGAATAACTAAATTTTAAATTTTCAAAGTTAAAATATACCACAAAAAAACATTTAGAATAGCATCATTTTCTATTTTACATATTTTACATTGAAGAGTCTTCAATCGCAAATATTCAGAATAGAAGAATTTTCCATTGTAAATCTTCAAAATTAACTATATATTCCAAAGAAAAAAACGTTCAAAATCACATAATTTGAAACTGTAGCCATTTCAGGTTAATGAATATTCGATTGGAAATTTTAGAAATTGAAGTATTTCCAATTGTAAATTTATAAAATTGAATAACTTTCAATTTTAAATCTTCGAAATTGAACAATTTTCAATTTTAAATCTTCAGAATTGAATTAAACCACAAAAAATATAAAAAATTGCATCACTTCCTTTTTTACATATTAAATATTGAAGAGTCTTCAATCACAAATATTCAGAATTGAAGAATTATCCATTGTAAATCTTCAAAATTGAAATACATATTAAAAAAAAAACAAATTCATAATCACATAATTTTAGACTGTAGCCATTCCAGGTAAATGAATCTTCGATTGTAAATTTTCGAAATTGAAGCATTTTCAATTGCAAATATATAAAATTGAATAAGTATCAATTATAAATCTTCAAAATGGAATAATTTTCCATTCTAAATTTTCAAAATTGAACTATACCAAAGAAAACTTCAAAAATGCATCATTTCCTACTTCACACGATCAGTATTGAAGAGATTTCAATTGTAAATATTTAGAATTGAATAATTTTCAATTTCAAATCTTCAAAATAGAGCTATTAAAAAAAATAGCATTGTAAATTACATCACATTAAACTAATCATCATTTCAAATTAATAAATCTTGAATTGTAACTCTTAAAAATTAAGGAATTTTCAATTGCAAATCTATAACAATGAATAAATTTCAATTTTAGATCTTCAAATTTGAATAATTTCAGTTTTAAATTTTCAAAATTGAACTATTCTAAAAAAAGAAACATTCAAAATTGCATCATTTTTTACTTTACATATTAAATGTTGACAAGTCTTCAATCGCAAATATTCAGAATTGAAGAATTTTCCATGGTTAATCTTCAAAATTGTATTACATACTCAGAAAAGAAAAACGTTCAAGATCACATACTTTTAAACTGTAGCCATTCCAGGTTAACGAATTTTCGATTGTATATTTAAAAAATTGAAGAATTTTCAATCTCAAATCTATAAAATTGAATAACTTCCAATTTTAAATCTTCAAAACTGAATTATTTTCAATTGTAAATCTATAAAACTAAATAACTTTAAATTTTCAATCTTCAAAATTAAATTATACCACAAAAAACATTAAAAATTGCATAATATTCTATTTTACATATTGAATATTGAAGAGTCTTCAATCACAAATATTTAGAATTAAAGAATTTTCCATTGCAAATCTTCAAAATTGAACTACAGAAAGAAAAACATTAAAAGTCACATAAATTTAAACTTTAGCCATTTCAGGTAAATGAATCTTCAATTGTAAATTTAAAAAATTGAAGTATTTCGAATTGCAAATCTATAAAATTGAATAACTCTCAATTTTGAATCTTCAAATTGAATAATTTTTCAATTTTAAATCTTAAAAATTGAACTTCACCACGAAAAACATTCAAATTTGTATCATTTTCTATTTAACACATTGAACATTGAATAGTCTTCAATTACCAATGCTCAGAATTGTATAATTTCCAATTTTAAATGTTCAAAATTGAACTATTCCACACAAAGCATTTAAAATTACATTATTTTAAATTGTAAATATTTCAAATTAATGAATGCTCAATCGTTAATCTTAAAAATTGAAGAATTTTCAACTGCAAATCTATAAAATTGAATAAATTTTAATTTGAAATCTTCAAAATGGAATAATTTTCAATTTCATATCTACAAAATTGATCTATTCCAAAAAAATAATTCAAAATTACATCATTATAAACTGTAACCATACAGATTAATGAATCTTCAATTGTAAATCTTAAAAACTGAAGCATTTCTAATTGCTAATCTATAAAATTGAATAATTTTCAATTTTAAATCTTCAAACTTGAACTATGCCAAGAAAGACATCCAAAATTATTTCATTTTATATTTTACACATTAAATATTGAAGAGGTCTCAAATAAAATTTTTTAAAATTGAAGAATTTTCCATTGTAAATCTTCAAAATTGAACTACATATTCAAAAAAAAAAACGTTCCAAATTACATGATTTGAAACTGTAAACATTTTAAATTATTTAATCTTGAATTGTAAATCGTGATAATTGGAGAATTTTAACTTACAAATCTATATAATTGAATATGGTAAATTTCAATTTCAAACCTTGAAAAGTGAATTATACAAAAGAAACATCATAAATCGTATCATTTTCTATTTTACACATTAAATATTGAAGAGTCTTGAATCGCAAATATTCAAGATTGAAAAATTGTCCATTGTAAATCTTCAAAATTGAACTACATTTTCAAAAAAATCGTTCAAAATTACATATAGCTTTGAAATATGAATCTTTGAAAATGAAAAATTTGGAATCCCATATTTTAAAAATTTAAGAATTTTCAATCGTAACTCTTCATAGTTGCAGAACTTTGAATTGTAAATATTTTGAAATTTAAGTTTATTTAACTTTGAAAATTTACAATTAAAACTTTTGTAATTTTGATAACTTACATTTGAAATTTATTCAGCTTGGAAGATTTTGAATTCAAAACTCTTCACTTTTGGTCTCCAAAATAATCAAGACTTAAGATTTTTTATTCATACATCTTTAAAATTCAAGAGTTATGAATTGTAAATTTTCAAAATTGAACCATACTAAAAAAAACATTCAAATTTACATTATTTTAAATTATACACATCTAACACTGAAGAACCTTCAACTGCAAATCTTCAAGGTAGGACAATTTCAAAAAGATGTTCAAAATTTCATGAGTTTAGACTAAAAACCTTCAGAATTAAACAAATTGCCGAATGAAGTTAAAATTAAAATTACAATAAGAAACATGTTATAAGCGCGCGTAGCGCGCCATTTCTGCTAGTATTTTAATTAAAATTTAGTAGGAAGAAAAACTGAAGTTTTGTCAAAATAACCAATATAACCAAAATCAATCATTTTTCACAATTTAGAGAAAAGTTGTAGTCATAAAACAAGTAAACTCTTTTCATTAACACCAATTACCATCAATTTAATCATTTGCACGTCGATTTCACATTTCATTCCAATGTTAACTGCATTCTCTTGAGGTGCAAGTTAATCGCAGAAATAAAGTTTTATAGTAACATTAAAATCAACTTAAATTACGAAATCGGTGATGGAAATTTATTTGTACTTGTTTTCAGCTTTCTTTTCCTTACTCTGCTTTCGTAATATTGGGCAATGTCGGTTGCATTTTGCTCAGGTTTGATAAAAAGGTCGACGAGGTTCGGCATGAATGAACAAGATTATCAATTGTCAATTATGAAACTAAGAACAAATCGTGTGTCTTTAATTCTAAGAAACTGAGAGTTAACCGAATCAGTACTTCTATATTAATCTCATTCGCATAGAGTCAGGAACCATCCCAAAAAATTTTAAGAAATATAATTTCACTGAAGTAGTAATTACTTCATCAAATTCAATATGAAATTCAAATGTTAACCCCTGCACAGTAAATGCCAGTTAATCAATTTAATCCTGAAATTGGATATATTCAAAATTGAGCTATGCCAAAAAAAAGGATTCAAAATTACATCATTTTCAACTGTAACCATTCCATATTAATGAATCTTCAATTGTAAATCTTCAAAATTGAAGCATTTTCAATTTTGAATCTACAAAATAGAATAAGTTTTTATTTTAAATTTTCGAAATTAAAGTATACCAAATAAAACATTCAAAACTCCATCATTTTCTATTGTACACATTGAATATTGAAGAATTTTCCATTGTAAATCTTCAAAATTGAACTATATATTCCCAAAAAAATGTTCCAAGTTACATGATTTTAAACTGTAAACATTTCAGATTAATTAATCTTCAATTGCAAATCGTGAAATTGAACAATTTGTAATCGCAAATTTATAAAATTGAATTAATTTCAATTTTAAATCTTCAAAATTGAACTATACCAAAAATAATATTCAAAATTGCAGCATTTTCTATTTCACACATTCAATATTGAAGAATATTCAATTGCAAATATTCAAAATTGAATAATTTTCCATCGAAAATCTTCTAAATTGAACTACATATGACAAAAAAAGTTCCAAATTACATGATTTTAAACTGAAAAAATTTCAAATTAATTAATCTTCAATTATAAATCGTGAAAATTGAAGAATTTTAAATTACAAATCTATAAGATTGAATAAATTTCAATCTTAAATCTTCAAAATTGAACTATACCAAAAAAATATTCAAAATTGCAGCATTTCCTATTTTACACATTAAATATTGAAGAGTCTTCAATTGCAAATATTCAAAATTGAAGAATTTTCCATTTCAAATCCTCAAAATTGAACTACATATTCCAAAAACAATGTTTAAAATTACATGATTTAAACTATAAACATTTCAAATTGAAGCATCCTGAATCGAAAACCATAAAAATTTATTAAAGTTCAATTGCAAATCTATAAAACTGAATAATATCCAATTGTATATCTTCAGAATTGAACTATAACAAAAAAACATTCAAAATTGCAGCATTTTCTATCTTACACATTAAATATTGAAGAGTCTTCAATTG
>JAUMHM010087835.1:0-10161 GCA_032362435.1 Melikaiella ostensackeni | reverse complement strand
GAGCTATTACTTAGCTCTATTGAATAGTGAAAGGAATGCCTGGAAAAAAGCAACCATCTTCGAAGAAACCCTTGTCAAAATACGACGCGTCCCCAAAACCGCCAGTTCTGACACAAAAAAAAAACTACATAACTTCTTAATTTTTGAATTTAGAAAATGAAATGAAAAAGTGTCTTGAGCTATTTGTGAGCTCTATATAATCGCGAAAAAACATCCTGCTAGGAGCAAACACTTCCGAGAATACCCTTATAAAATAGGTGGCGTGCCTCTAAGAAAGTGGGACCTAAGATACACAAAAGCGGTTAAATACAGCATGGGTTCAAAAAAAAAAAATCAAAATACAATTCGTAGTCCTCATCTGGATCTACAAAAAATTGAAAAGAGCAGGCGGAATGAAGGAACGAGTTTGGAGATGAAAATTATCAAAAATCGATTCCTAGGGTCCAAGTGAGAAGAACTTAGTTACTGTCAACTTTTTTGTTTTCTAATGAAAAATATATTGCATTTATTACCATTATAATTATGGAAAGAGGAAACTATTTCCCCAAAATCTCTTTGAATAAATATCTTTGCTTTATCGTTAGAAACGGAAACATCTGTTATACATCTTTTTTTTCTTTAGTGATCCCTTTACTGGTGTTGCTTTTTCCTATTTCCAGATTTCCGAAATCATAGATGTTGTAATCTGCAAAATGATTATTACGAGTACAAGAGTCTGTTTCATGATTTTTAATTTTTTCTCATAAATTTTTAACATAATTTGCATGTAAACTTACCGTCTTTTAAAATAAATTTCTCATTCCAGTTCGGATTCTCGTCGTGAGTAGAAGTGATGAAAACAATTCCAAACCTTTCTTTTGTAATTCTGATCTGTGTTACCTCAATAATGCGCAATCCATTTGTTTTGATGAAGGTTTCCTGAGCTATTTCTTTCCACAATTGTCGCTCCAAAAAACTAACTTTCGGAACGGTGTTTCCAATTTTTCTGTGATAAATGAATAAAGATGCGATTTCCGTGGAGCCACGTGATCCAAGTTTCTCCGTCCACAAATTCATTGTTCCTTTGTGAAGAATTACGTATGAATGCCCATATTATAGCAACTAATTTTTCGACTGTAATACATTCTGCTGTGAGTCAAAGCAGGTAACGAGAGCTGTTGTAAGTCAAAACTGAGATCGTGGTTATCAGTGGCTTTCTTATTCTTGTTAAGCAATAATTGTGATTGTTCGAAATTAATGTGGTGCTACTGGAGAGAAAATTTCGCTGCATCTTTTTATGATATATTTGTAGCATTAATTTCTGCTATATGGAAACCATAACATGTTTCACAGGTGTTGGTTCTCGGTCTTCTGAAGTGTAAATGACGAAAGTTCTTTTTAAACACGTTCCTGTAGCACGTTAAAAATAGCGGAGGCTTCTCGCCAGTTGTCTGGTTTATGTATTTATCTTTGAAGAGCCTGTACATTCGAGCCATGTTCGAATCTTGTGATAGATACAATGCATTCGGAAAATCGTTACGATTATAGTGTGTACTTTCTACGGGAAAAGAGAAAATATGCTGTTCAATTCGAGTCTTCCAAGTGTACTTGGAAATAACGTTGCGACATCCACCTCTCTGGTCACTCATATCAATTTCATTGTGCCCTATCTTTACTACGAAAAGCCTAACGCGTTTTTCTGAGATTTGAAAAGTTTCTAAGAATGTCTTCTTATAAACTGTGAATTGGCGTTCTTTCGGAGCATTACCAGGAAGTGGTAGATGATACTTTATAATGGAAAGTCTCCGGCTATCAGAAGGATCATCATATTTTCCATGTCTACGGCATTTCACAAGAAGAATTTGGATTAACTCTAAAAAGAAATGTTGCTGCTTACTGTCGTCTTTCAGTTTGTAGAATGATTGAAATACGTTTTGCCTGTTTGCTTTGGTGACACGACGATCTGACAGTAAAATCTTTTACAGCAACGTACAAAAACGTGCTTTCTTTCCTATTATTAACCTCAATTTCTTGAATAAGTCACACTAAGTCCACGACTACTGGAGCACAAATAATCAAAATAAGAATAATACACAAACATAACCTACGTTATCTGTAGTTTTTTTCGCTTCAACTTGCTTTCCTTTACAATTTTCATAGCTTTAACCACTATTTCTCCTTTTTTACTTTCACTTTCCTTTGATACTTAATTGGAATTCATAATTTTTCACAAACAAACTTCAAAAAAGCAGAATCGACACGTTCTCCAAACATCAATGACACCGTAATGACACAACACTATCAAGCATGACGCTTACTCCCGTATGCATTAGACGATCCTGGCACTTACGCCCTTATGCCCTGACGTTTTTTCCTAGATCCACTTGCGGGTCGAGCTGGACCAAAATCTTCTGCAGGGACACGAGTAAGGGAAAAATAAGTAGTTTAAGCCAATAAAACGATTTTCGGCAATTTGGCACTTACACCGCTGTATGCAGTGTCGCCCCCAGGGGGTGGGGTGTGGTGTAAACTTTTGCGGAGTCGCTTTTCCCCCTCGAAAATCAAAAGTTCTTATTACGAATATTTTTTTCGTTGGATGCGTATTTCTTGGGATATTTCGATGTCTCAAAATAAAAAGAACACCCTGTATATATGGAGGCTTAAGATGAGTAGTGAGTACTAAGAAGTGGATAAATGTGGTGAGGGAAAGGGGAAAGGGGTAGAAAGTTAGCGGGTTACGCGAAAAGGGGGAGGGATAAGATGAATGTATAGAGGTGTACAGGGGAAAAAGAGGAGAAGAAGACAGAGAGATAGAGAGTCATGGAAGCAGGGATTTGAACGAAACTTCCGTTCCATTTTGCTACTGCCAGTTAAACAAAATGATTTCGTGCCAATCATAATATAATTGCAGGTATCATATAATTTTGTTCAAAGATCTAGAGATCTAGAGAAATCTGAATTTCTAGAAATCTAGAGATAGCAAAGCAAAATTCAGTAAATGATCATTTTTTTCCATCAGTAACGAAATGGAACGAAATTTCCGTTCGGCTCCCTGCATGGAAGAAGGTATGAAATCTCTATTACGTAAACTGATTTTTTATACAAATTCGTTGAAGCTTTTGCTTAATGTATTTTCCAAAGTTTGAAACCAATATAAGATATTAAATCTAAGAAAATGCGTTCCTACAACGATATATTCGATTCATACATGGTGCAGAAAACCATACCTGCCTATACCTATATCCGGGTTCGTGAAACGGATTTAATAGTAAACCAACTGCAAGAAGTCTGCCTCTTCAGTCCAGAAGAGATACGAAAGTTTCCTCCACGAGGACAGTCTTGAATATACAGTATCCAACAAATGTTAGATGAGAAGAGTAAAGAGGGGAAACAGGAAGAAAAAAAGCGAAAGCACGAGAAATGACTGAAAAGACTCAGAAAGAGATACGACCAGAAAGAAAGAAGCATGCGGATAAGGAGCATATAGAGCAAAGATGTAGCAATTTCATTTTTCCTATTTCATAGTCCTCGTGGAACTCGAGGTCCTCATGGGTGCAGCGCAGCTGTCAAGGTACGAATGTGCAGTCTGCACTATCTTCACTAGGTTGGCTCTAAAATCTATATACGTACAGCTGTAGATATGTGCCTGTGTTAAGGGAGGAGAGACTACTTCTCTTATTTTCAATGCGTTTTCGATCTCGAACCAAACCCCTTTAGTCAGTATGGCTTGCTTCTTGGGTTTGAAAGTCCTCCCATGGGAGGTCGGAGAGGTCTGCCGGAGGGTTACATGTTTTCGATGGATCGATTCGAGGACACTTCCGTTATGCAAACTCACTTTTCCACCCTTGTACGTGTACGTACGTATTCCCGTCTTACTTTTGAGTGGGATGTTTGGAAGCTTTCGGCGAAACGGGACACCTGACGATTTCTCGAGAAAAAAGTCACCACTGCTTGCGGAGATAAATTCAGGCGTTTTCCGGAAAAGAAACTCTCTTCTGAGTTCTGAGTATGCTTCAAGCGTATGCCCGTTTCTGCAAGCTTAATGGGCTCTCACATCGCATACAATTCCAATGTACATCGTACATTTTCTTACCTAGTCGCTAAAACACATTTTTCTTACATGAGGGGCAGTTGTAGGGTAGAGTTGTCACGATGATGTCATCTCAATTTCTGCTTTGCATTATAAATATCCTTCTAGTAAATTTGTACAAAACCCAGACAAACAAACTCAAAAGACTTAGATTCAAATTAATAGAGAAGAAAGAGAATGTAGCTAAACGTGCAGAGTTTTTACTGAATTAAAATAAACAAAAGGATTGAAACGTTATATTTTCACACTTCCTTTTAAATGAGAAGATATTCAAAATTTGACTTCGTCGGTTTTCATCAAATCTCCACGTTTTAAGACCCCCTGAATGAAAAAAAAAAGATTTTCACGAAGTTGTCTGTCTGTCTGTAGTCTGAAGTATCACGTAACGGTTCTCGTTTTATCCATCACCATCAAACATGATTTTGAAATAATTAAAAATATAATTTTCCGTCGAAACTATGGAAGATACAAAAAAAATGTTGAGAAGCAAAACTGTTTATCTTAACAAGATCTACAAACCTGCTAACACTATTTTCCCATAAGATGCAAAGTTTTTATTTTAATCGTGAAGAATGATATTGAAAATACAAAATTCCATTTTTTTTTGGTTAAATTATGCGAGATTCGAAAAAAAAATTTATAAAGCAAAATCATATCCATGATGAGAATGTATTCCTTGAAGCCGATTTTCCTTTTTCATTTGAAATCAACAATAAGTTTAATGATCACTTTGAAAGAAGGTGTTCCAAAAATTGTGTAATGTGAACTTCTTTGCGCGTATTACACTGTGCATTAAACCGAGTACACAGTGCGAGGACCGAAAGTACCCGAGCGCGATTTTCACTCAAGGGTCTCTCAACAATAAAGAAGCTCGCGTCAGTTCGTGCGTGTTTTGCTGCAATGCGTACGCTCTGCCCCATGTTCCAACATAGGCTGGAGTGTAAGCGTAACGTCGCGCGTCAGTGAACTTTTCTTATTGTTTATTTTGTTATTGTTATTGTTAGGACTTGGTACTTTTTCCAAGGAGCTATTGGTATGAAGAATGACTGGTTCGCGTTTCGAGTTCGCATGCCGGCCCCAAAACCCCGATAAAAAATTTTCCAAAATTTTCCGAAAATTTTAAGTAATTTCCGATAATTTTTGACAAGTTATCATAGAAGGGTCGGGTTTTCGCACTCTCGCGTTTTTGGGTTTCCGTACCTGATTTTGAACCTGAGACACAGCGAGACGCGCCGGGTTCGATTTAAAAAAAAAATGTTCACACCTCTAAAAATTACTAAGAAATTTACATCACACTTAAGTCTGGTTATGACGTTCTTACAAAAAAAAGCATAACTGTGATGTAACATAAATCATTTTTTTATGGTACTTGGAATTAAATTTAAGTTACTTTGCAGCTAACTTGTGTGGGGAAGCATATACTTTGTATGCAAAGTATGAGGGTGCAATATCTTCGTCTCTCGGGTCAGGTCAGGTCGGGTTGTTGCGCTATCGGATTTTTTGGTTAGCCTGGCCTGATAATCCAATTACGAGTAGATCTGACGATTCGAGCAAACCCGGCACGACTGTAGCTCATGCTGTGCAGTATAGATATACGGCATCTGTAGCTGCACAGTATATGTAATTCTATGAAACTTTTAGTTGCACACTGCGTAGTATAGTTTGTACGTCTTTTATGGATGCGCAGTAAATTTTTATAGCTGTTAAGGATGTGCAACAGTATTTCAAAAAAATTGGAAATATCTCAAGTCGTTTGACAAGATTCTAAGTCGTTAAGTCCTCGGTTATACGTTTACACGCTGAAAACAATGAGTAGTCGGGCCAACTATTTTAGGAGTGAATATTTTCTACAAAAATGTTATTTATTTATGTCTCTTGAAAAATTTCTTTTAACAAACTGAATAGCTACATAAACTAATAAGAGTTTGTAGGTGATTTCTAATACTAAATTCTAGCTAGTTATTTATTTTTTATTTTTTTACTTGCACACCTTGTGAATCAATACCCTATATGCAAAAATCTCGAAAAAGTCGAGTGAAGTTCGAGCTGACACAAACAGTAAAGAACCCGAACGGCTTCAAATTCTCAACAGTTTCGAGTTTTTCGGGTTGCTAATAAACAAATTTGAGATCAAAATTTGGAACGAAACTGCAACCAAATATATAAAAAATTCTATAATTGACCGGATTTTTATGAAATTCGCTACTAGAGCGGTTTCTGGATTGCTAAACATAAATGTGGGATTGAAATTTTTAACTTCTACATTTTTTATCCAAAATATTTTGAGGACTAGCGAGACCTGAAATCGTCTTTAGATATTCATTGAAGCACACCCCCCCCCCTCTCCTCCAAATGCCTTCAGAAAAAGCTTTTAAATTCAGTTTAGAAGTTGTATTTTCAATGTATACCATATGATGCTTCGGTGTCGTGATTTCTCATCACAGAAATGCAATAATAAGTATTATTATACTATAGTAATTATAAAAACAATAATCTATCTTAATAATGATAATTATCAGTAATAATTATCATTATTACAATTAGGTTATGAGAAATCACGACTCCCATGCATCATATGGTATACATTGAAAATGCAACCACTTTATTGAATTTAAAAGCTTCTCCTAGTGGCAAAGGGGGGTGGGGGTACGCTTTAATGGATATCTGAATGCAACTTGAGTTCTCCTCCTGGAGCGATTTGAAGTTCCAATAGCTTGATCAGAAAATCTGCTGGAGATATATGCTGCTCAGAAATTACAATTTCTATGTCTTATCTTTCTAAGGGTTGAAAAAACAACTCTCAGTAGTAGATTGCGTGACAAGGGGTGAAAGGCAGTGATTTCTGACGAACCTGAAAGGTTGCCTTACGAGCGAAGCGAGGGCAGCATTCACACGAGTCGAGAAATTGTCTCTCCCCTTGTCACGCACTCTATTTTTTACAAAAGCCGAGCTGGAAATTCAACCTTTGTTTATGATATGGGCAATGGATTAGTTGCATAACTGGACTGCTATCTAAAGCCAGAAAACCATAAAAGGGCATGCAATCGAAAATATGGAGCATAAGTGTGTTTTTAACGTAGAGGTTTTTCAATCAACTTCAGAGCTAAGTGTCAGTTATCCGTTTCCTAACTTACCGGTTTCATTCGTCTGAAGTGGAGAGAAAAAGTGTCGATAAGGTAGGGAAGCGTGCAAGTTATTTAATTCTAAATGAAAACAAAAATTTATTTGCAAAATAGAGAATATTTTTTTATTCAAGAAATAAAACTATTTTTACAGCGTATATTTTTTTATGAATAATAACGTAAAAAGAGAACTACATCATTATTACTCTGAATAATAATAACGTATATTCACATTGCATTTGTGGAATTTAAACGTTGGATGATTTCCGCTCTCAGTTAGATTAAAAGAAGATTTGGAATTGTGTTCGGTAATGATCAGGTTTGAATTCTTCGATGTTGATATTTTGAATTGACATCGTGGGGCGATGATATTTGGGTTTCTGAATTTGTTACGGCCATTTCTACGTCAAAAATTTCTGACATCGACTCATGAATAGCGGCATCACAATTCTGTCGTTTTGATGATGGCCCGGCCGCAGAATTTGAACTATAATTTGTCGGAGGTAAATTTATTACATTGGTAATTAGGTTGCCAATTTTCCGCTTGTTATTTTCTGAGTCTTCAATATAGCCTGTAAAAAATGGAGAATTTTACCTCTTTTAAATTATACGTTGATGTTAAAAATGATGAAGTTTGATATAACAATATCTGATTTGATATAAGCTTCTGCGACAGTCGCCGATTTCTGACTATTACAGCGAATTCCCCGTCAATCGTTTAAGAACGCGCAATTTTGGCTTTAGTATCTGGAATTTTTATCAGAAGAAGACTATCTCGATTGTGAATATCGCTAACTTTGACAGAAGTAAGTTCAACACCTTTACTCGCACCAGCTATTCCGAAAATTAAGATAACTTGAACAAACAAAAGTGAATTTAGTTTGGCAAATATGGATCAAATGTTTGTGAATATACCTATTCGATTTCTTTGTTAAGAAAGCGATCAATTTAGAGTAAGTAACGATTTTGCGGTTATCTCTGACTATTAGGTTACTTTTAAGCATCACATAATGACTCCAAAGTGATGATGACTTTAATTTTGTCGATAATTTACTGAAACGAGCGAGAAAGATGCTTTCTGATACTGTTATCACTTTATTTTTCGTTTTCCATTCATTAGAAGCTGTGTACGCTGCATTGTATGGGTCTTTCACTTTTTCAGGTAGCAAATTCTGTACAGCATTTCGAGCTATCTCAGCCAATTCTGGTAGTGTGTCATGTAGATAGTTCTCTTCCAAGATTTTTTTATTATTCTTCGCGTCCATCTCTGAATTTGAGAGCACTAAAAAGCACTAATAATACTAATAACCATTGACTTCGACCGTCTGAGTCGTCTGGCGGACACTGTTTGCAAGGTGAGGTTACGTGGGCGAGGATTTCGAGTCGATTCTGTTAAGATCGATTCAAAAATCGATCTTTCTGAGAAATTCAAAACAGTTGGTATTTAATTAAACTAAAAATCAATTGAACTAAAAGACAATGATACTACATAAACGGTTGTATCTTTTTATATCGTGGGAGTTTTTGAAAAAATATCGGTTACCGATAAGTTGAGATAAATGTGCAGAAATTTTAGAATTCTTCTGCTGAACGCATGCGCAATAGCTCGGCATGCTGAACTCGAAGTCATCACTCATTGGACGATCTCACGAAAGGAGAACTCAAATTCGGTTACTTCCCTAGGGAGGAGGTAAAGTGATGACGTAGTGGGAAGTAGGTGAATAGGTCTGAAATTGGTCACTTTCGAAGCGCTATACAGGCGTCGAAAATCGAACTTTCAAACGGGGCGTTGTGAAAAATAAATTGAGAATGTTGTCTTCAATGGAGGTGTTTACTGAGGAGATCCCGAAGTGGTAAATATAATTTTTTTAAAAACACACGTTCACGATGGATTTCTGCATGCTGAATCAGAATTTGTTGACCATGTTATCCTTTCTCTTTCATTTCGATTTTTCAGTGTAAAAAATTGTCATATTGGCACTTTTGTATCAAGAAATCTCAAAACGCTGCGACGTTGGAGCATTTCGAGTAATGGATTCAGTTATAGCGCGCCAAAATCCTTCGGAATCACCGAGTGGGGTTTCTGGGTCCGAGGAAAAATGTTCATTTGCAGGCCTGAGTTATTTGTAGAGTTACATGTGATTTCATTTGAATATTTTTCGATAAGTACTCAAATTTTTCACGATATGTGTTTTTTATAAAGAAAGGAGGAAATTCGACAAAAGAGTCAAAGAAAATGATGAGTGGTTGACATGAGGATGCCACATTAGCAGAGAGATTTTCAAGGACCCAGTGTGTCGTTGTTTAAGTTGAGATAACTGAGGTTCAGTGTATTTTCGAGAGTATTATGATTAAAAGAGGATTACTCTATTAGGACGCGCACAATTATGTCAGTAAGAAACCTGACTGAGCCTCCACCATAGGAGCATGTCTTGTTTTACCCTCCTGATACTGTTTTCTTATTTTCTTCTTTCAAATTTATTTTGGAAATATGTAGAATATTATTATGCTGTCTGCTAATTTTCTACGTTAATTTGAAAATGAAAGCGTGGGGTTTTGTTCACAGATAGTTTCGCTGTTCTTTCTGGAGTCCTGCTTTTTGGAACCTATCAGTCAGTTTAAGAGGCTTGTGATGTGAAGGTCTCCTTAAAGAAAAATCATGAGTATTTGAATTATGGTTTCAATCAAGATTTCGAGCAGCTGCTTAGCGAAATTGAAATGGCAGGTGTGCGGGGGGATTCTGATATACCTCTTCAGGTATAGGGTGCAGAACATCCTGAAATATCTATTCGGCGAATAGCTGAGAAACTTAAGACCTTCGAAATCATTGGCAAATCCTAAATGTAAAACTGAGTCCAAACGGAGAAGCCATTTTGTCTAGTTTTCTGCATACATAATCTGAAAAGTAACAAGATTTGTGGACCAGGCCCTTTTTTAGGAAAAAACTCTTTTTTTTATGTAATAATCGAA
>JAUMHM010087834.1:0-10161 GCA_032362435.1 Melikaiella ostensackeni | reverse complement strand
GGGGACTGGGAGGCATCTCTGTTACTGGTCGCAGATAGAATGTAGGCCACACTTCTGCCCCTTTCCAACATCTCATGGGGGGAAGTCGCCCCTGTAACTAGTCGCAGAAATAATGTAGGTCACATCCTTACCCCTTTCCAACGTCTCGTAGGGGGAAGGCACCCTTTTGACTGACCATAAAAATGGAATTTGCGCCCATTTTCACTATTATTTCCCTAATCAGCGCATCAAAATACATAAGTATACAAAGTTTCAAATCAATCGGCGGTATGCGCTTTTCGGCAGTATATAAAAAAAAAACGAATAAACAAAAGTCATTTTTTCGTGATTCGCAATAAATGTCAATTTTATTCATTAAAAAAATTAGGTGCAGGTGGAGCTCCAGAACATGTTTTGATTAAAATGAGGGATCAGTCTACTTTTGAAGCATATGTCGAATTTGACGATTCCAGCATTGTACCTCCGTGGCTGAATTCTGGATGGGCAAAGTTTATTCCAGTACCTTACGTTTTTATACGAACGCAATTAAAGCATCATTTTGAGGGTCCTTTGATCGAAATAAAGAAACCTCTTACAAAACCTGAAATTAATGATCCAATATTAGCTGAAATACGTGTAGGAGATGACGCGTGTTTTACAGTTGAGTATCCTTTCATATTGTACAATCCCACTTCTCGGCACAGTCCCAGTTATTTACCACCTCAAAACCACATATATGTAACAATGAGGCATGGCCCGGTCTGGTTTGCAAAATTAAACGTGAATACTACGTCACCGGCAGTTTAGCAGAGACAGCCAATGTATATAACTGGCGATTTTAGGTCTGAGGCCTTCCAAAAAATTGGCTTAGGCCGCACAAAAATTGTCGCCCTATCTTGGACCGCGCTATATAACCACGCAAAAAGTGTCCGCCCATTTTTAGGCCGGCCGAAATCGCCCGCCCTCTTGATACCTTCCTAGGTCATCTATAACAATTTCTCCCTTTTTCGTTATCCTATGTCGTCCTAAAATTGGCCTCCTTTTATATACAATCCTAAGTCACCCTAAAATTTAGTGAAAGCAGACTTGTTTTGTAATGATAAACAAAAATTCCATGCCTCCGATATGTTGGTTCTATAGTTTTGTATATTTCTAAAAATATCGATATATCTTCTGAAAAATATGTATCTTTGACAGTATAAATAAATAAACACATCATTTAACAATATTCAAGTATTTTTATTTTTCCGAAACTTTCGTAGAAAGTATGGCATTCCGCATTAAGAAATACAAATATATGGTACAAATGTTGTCGATTTTACTACACTTTTACAATACCAGTGTAAGGCAAAATTACAATATCGATATTGTAAGGTGAAATTGCACTACGTCCCAGCATTTATTCAATTCTTATAATTAAATTGATAAATATAATTGGTATCTATTGCATTCATTGAATTGGAATTATCACTTACACAGATTTTATTATTAGAATGTGTAAAGTGAATGTTCAATTCAATAGAGCGCAACAAAATAGTCATCAGTTTGAACAAGTTTTCTAAACAAATTCACTTATTCCGCATTTCTATGCAAAGAAAAATTTCCTTCTCTGCGAAATCATTTAGTTTCATCCGAAGAATAAAACTTGTACACTCCATGCCCTGTCCATTTTAGTCGATTTTGATTGACTTTCTATTTTTTGGAAAAGTTTGTTAAAATGTAAAAAATAAACATCTTGTGAGGATATAATTTGATAGACTTCAAAAAAGGGAACAATTTTAAACCATGAACTGCTAATCATGTTTTGCTTCGTTTTTGAGAAAAATTAGAAATTTTAGAAATAAAATCCAATTTTGCTTTACTTTAAAGCTCAGGAAACTTAATAATCTCATGGATCATGTTTTGAACAATGATTGAACTAAAATCAAACGTTTTTAAAAATAAAATGTTGAAGTTCGTTAATCTACATGCTATTTTAGTCTATTTTCATCGAATTTTTCTATTTTTTTTTTTTGAAAAATTTGACATAATAAATAAAATGAACATCTAGTAAGGGTATAGTTTTATAGATTTTAGGAAGGAAAGCAATTTGGAACTATAAACTGCCTTTCATGCTTTGCGTTGTTTTACAGAAAATGAAATTTTTAATTGTTAAAAATGAAAAATCCTTTCCCTCAAAAACGCGTGGTACGATTTTTTTCTTTCTCTGCTTAAAAAAAACAGGGGATCATCCCCGAAATACTTAAAAAGCAAAATTGGATGTTCAAGCACTTTTGGGTTGAACTTAATCAAGGCGAGCCGTGATATTGGACGGAAGATGAAAATGAGGAAAAAAACGTCCGCGGACAAACTGATTTTCAGAAAGCAATTATTATCCGAATAAAACATTCTTTCTTTAAATGAAACCTCGTGAAATTCCGCATCGAACCGTCATGGCGTATTTAAAAAAAAAATTTTATTCAATAACGAAAATGAAAAAAAACTGACTTTTGAAGTGTACCAGTTTTTAACGAATACTTGGATTCATTTCAAAATACCTAGAAAACACGAAGCAACTATCCAAGAAAGACGTCCAGTAACAACGCAGATGTTAAAAAATTTATTGCAATTTTCTAAAACGGGTAAGTGAATAAAGCTGATTCCGTGGAGATTGGCAGCAATTCTTCACTTTAATCGCACTAAATTTCAACAATTTATGGACAAAAGACATTTTTAGTTGAATCAATGCTAGTTCATGAATAATTTCTTACTTTATAAGCAAGTCCTCTAAACAATTATCCATATCTGGTATTTATGATGGAATCAATAAAAAATTTTCCTACCAAATCGATTATATATTACCTGGAAATGAAACCTAAGTCTCATATTTGGCCATTCAGTAAAAATGAATAATAATTGTTCAAACGATATTAATTAACAAATGCACTATTTAGCTATTTTTAGTGGTACAAACTTAGTTCATGCGACGCAATAAGCTGTAAATAACGAACTTTAAAATTTTTAAGGACATGTCGATGACAATAAATAATTTTTATTGTAAACAACAATTGTTTAAAGAAATTTTTATCATGTTATGTATTTATAAATATAATTCCAATTTTGTCACGGACGTAACAGCCAGTTATTTAGCTATAACTTTTTGCTATCAATTGCCAACATTCGATAATTATTCAAACTAACCTAATGAACAAATGCATTATTTGGCTATTTTCAGTATTTGGACTATGTTCTTCTAACGTAATCAACTGTTAATAACAAATTTTAAAACTTTTTTTAGATACTTTGATAACGATCCACTATTTTCATTGTTATTAACAACGTTATTAGCAAATTTTTCTCGGCTAATATATTTTAAACTCAAAACTGCGTTTTTCTTGTGAAATATACCTAAGATAACTAAGAAATAATTCCTTCCTATTAGTTGATAACAATTGATGATTTGTTAAATAAAGCTACCAACAATAAAAATAGTGGATCGTTATCAGAGTATCTGAAAAAGTTTAAAGATTTGTTATTAACAGTTGATGACACTAAGAGAACAAAGTGTAAATGCTGAAAAATAGCTCAATAATGCATTTGTTGATTCAATTTGTTTAAACGATTATCAAACGTTACCAATTCATAGCAAGAACTCATTGCTAAATAACTGGTTGTTAAGTCCGTGAAAAGAGTGTAGTTTTTCATTAAACATTATTTATTGTCATCGAAATGTCTTTAAAAATTTAGAAGTTAATTATTTATAGTTGATTGCGTCGAGAGAATCAAGTTTGTACGTCTAAGAATAGCAGAATAGTTAATTTGTTAATAAATATTGTTTAAACAATCATCCATTTTCATTGGGTGACCAAATATGATACTTAGGTTTCATTTCCAGTTAATAGATGATCGATTTCGAAGAAAAATCCTTATTTGTTCAATCGTAAATACCTGATATGGATAATTGTATAAAAAAATTGCTTATAAGATGAGAAATTATTTATAAACATTCATTATTTGAGTAAAAAACTCTTTTTGTCCATAAATTGTTCAAATTTGGTGCAAAGCGAGTGTTTATTTTTTATTTGTTTATAAGAAATTTAATAAATTTTTAAACATTGGCGTTGCTATTGGACATCTTTTTTCGATAGCGCTCTTAGATAGCATTCTGTAAATTTGGTTGAAACTTCAACTATTTTGTTAAAAACTCATTTTTTTTTTGTTAAAGATTCATCTCTTTGGTTGAGAAGTAACTTTTTAAATTGAAAATTTAACAATCATATTTTTGGTTGAAAATTTATCTTCTCTTCGTGAAAAATTTAACTATCTGGTTAAAAATTTATCTCTTTTAGTTAAGATCTCAACTATTTCGTTAGAAATTAATGTATTTTGTTGATAATCTGTCTTTTTTGGTTGAATTCAACTGTGTTTGATTTTCAAATAAAATCTTATTTAGTTGAAATGTGAACTGCTACATCTTTCATTCAGAATTCATCTTTTTTGGTTGAAAAATCAACTACTTGGCTTAAAGTTGAACTACTTTGTAAGAAATTCATTCTTTTTTGTTAAAGATTCGTAATTTTAGTTGAAAATTCAACTATTTGTTTAAAAATTAAACTATGTTTTCGAATATTGAACTATTTTGTGGAAAATTAACCCTTCATTAAAAAGTTATATATTTTGGTTGAAAATTCAACTCTTTTGTAGACAATTTTTCTTTTCAGATCTAAAGTTGAACAATTTGGTTAAAAATTGATGTATTTTGTTTAAAAATTTTGTGTTTCTTGGTGGAACATTAATCTTCTTAGTACACAAGTCATTTTTTTGGTTAGAAATTTAATTATTTGGTTGAAAGTTGGACTAGTTTGTTAAAAATTCTTTTTTATATTAAGATTCGCCTTTTTCATTGAAAATTTATACTTTATAAGTTAAGAATTCAACTATTTTATTTGATAACCATCTTTCAACGTTGAATTCAACTCATTTAAAATTCGATTTTTTCATTTGGAATTAATTTTTTGAACTGAAAATTTAACTGTTCAATGAAAGAAGGCGATTTTTTAATATTTTCTACTTTATTGGTACAATATAAAGACAGTATTAGGAAGATTGCGCAACTTTTGTAAAGAGACTACGTCATCTCTACCAACATAATGTACTTACAAGTTATTGCTTTAGAATGGAACGATAAAAATTATTTACACACTTGATATGTTCAATCTTACTTTATTTACGCTAAACATAAGTTTTTTTAATTCTGTGCACACACAGAAATGCCACTAAGTTCGAAAAAAAAGATAAAAGCACGCATCTGGCACGTGTTAAGTGGCTTTCAATTAACTAATTGATTAGTGATGGAAATCACTAACAAATTATTCAATTCTTTCACTAATTGACTTTAGCAAAATAAACTTGTGATCTTTTCACAATTTCATTTCATTAATTTTCGCTAAATAAGACTTAGATAGTGATAAGGATGTACAGGTATAAATGGGCCCGAAACATGTTAAAAAATCATGTTTCTTAAAATCTATCGTAAAAATTTTAAACAGAGATATTGAACCTTAGACTTCACTCCCGCTCTGAAAGGATCGATTTTGTAGTCATCCTCAGCAAGTTTTTTTTTTAATGGAACATTAAGACGACGTGCTGTGTTTTTTGTATAGCAGATAATCGATTGAATAAGAGATGCTTTTCAATTTCCCATTTTTCCTATGCATACTATGTGCATACTATGCACATGAATGTACCTCTTTTGATGCAAAAATAAAATTCTATCATGTTCTTCAACAATATTACTCAAGTTTAAGAAACTAAATTCAGAATAAATCAAAATTTAAATTCTTCTTCAACGTCCATAATTCAAATTCAACTAAGAAATCCCCGAAAATAAGAAAAAATAAATAAAAATGAAAATAAAATCAACCCCTTTCCAGCTCGTTCAGGGCTAAAGTTACTGAATTTTACGTAACTACACACCTAGAGCTATACTTGTTCGGACTAGTCTTATGGGTAGAAATCTATTTTTGTTGGTTCAACTTTATATCCGCCAAGGCTTTATTTTTCACATGAGTTTAGAATCATCTAAACTTATCATAAAAAAAAATGTTCACAATTCTATGAATGATAATAAGATTTTTTTCTGGCATAATAAAAGACAAGCTTTCTCTGTTAATTGAAACTAATGGTCTCATTATGTCTCATTTTAATTTTAAATCTTCTTAAATCCAAAAAAGTTATCATTTGAATAGGTTTCAAATTATTTAAAATTAATTTCATAAATATATTGTACACGAAAAATCTCAAATATCTGTGAAATGAACAGCAGGTTTTAATAAAAACATTTATTCAAAAATATTTCGATGATTCTGATTCAGTTACTGGAAATTTGCATTCATATTTTAGAATTTTATTTCACTTAGAATTTTATTTAGTTCAAAATTTTATTTTATTCAGAAGTTTATTTCATCTTCATTCCTTTTATTTATAGTTGAAAGAGTCAATAAGATAAGAAAGGCAAGAGCAAAAAATGTCGGCCGCAAATAATGAAATTAGTGGAAAATTGTATTGCTAATTGAATTAGAAAAACATTAATATTCATGATATATTTTCTTCCGTTTCAGGTGAGTTGACGAGGAGAATACAAATTTAATTATTATTAAAAACATCGTGTGAGTGTTAGTAATTGAAATATTTTTTGAGGATACTATATTTTGTTGTTGTTATTATTTGCCATAATTTTTAAATGTCTGAATTGCTATTTCACATAATTTTTATTATTCCTAATTACTGCTTGGCATAATTGTTGTTTCTCCTAATTTCTACTTGAAATAATATTGATTTTTCCGAATTTATTAACGTCTAACGTATTTTTATTTCTCCAAATTTCTATTTGGCATAATTTTTATTTTATCGAATAACCATTGGCCATAATTCGAATTTTTCCCAATTTTGATTTGTCATTAATGAAGACCATTTTTCTTTTCCAAATCAAACAAATGATATGAATCATATTGGGGCACAATATTTATTATATAAGAAATATAAATTGAAAGCAAGATGTGTTACTCCAATTTTCAAACACGTGTATCATTAGAATTTTTTTACCTTGAGAAACTCAGAAAATAGTACCAAAGGTGATTTATAACACATATTGTTATCTTTAATAATTCTTAAGCTTCTATGCGTATTAAGTCTCGAAAATATGAAAAATGTTAGGTCTGAGATTAACTTTACTTTATTAATTTTAGTTGGTTTATTTCATTTAAAATTGAATTTAAAACACTTTTTTAAATTAAAAGAATAAATGAAGTGTTGTCATTAAATGGATTTGATAGATGCTAGTATATATAGGAGTTATTTATCGAGTTATTGTTCACACCAAGTTACAAAAAAAATATTCTTCGTTTCTCTGTCATTTTTATTTAGTAAAAATGAAGATTATCACTAACATTTTCTTCCTGACTTTCTTGGGGTTTCTCCATTTGCAACGTAAGTATAATATGATATTATTATTATTCTTTATAAAAAATATTATTTATGTTCTCAAACATGGTTGCTCTTTTTCGAAAGCTTCACCCAGAAAAAAATTTATAGTTGAATAGGCCATTCATACTGAAAATAAAATTGAGATTATTCTCATAGTGAGTATAGTAATGTAGGAAATAAATGAATATAATAATAATCAATTTAATTCAATTTGACTAAAAATAAATAAATCAAATGAATAAAGTATGTAAATAATTTTTTTTTCCATTTTGAAGCAGAACCTTGTAAATTCGTTGTTTTGTAGACAATTTAAAGAAGGAGAAAAGTCATTATTTAAAATCAACAAATATTTATTTCTTGTTACCTGGTACTTTCAATTTGAACTTTAAAAAATGAAGTTGAAGAAACAATTTCTTAAATTTAAACATAACTTTTCTCTGGGTACTCGAGTTTAAATTGATCATCAGTGTTCAAATATGAAAAACACTCTTTATTGCACAAAAAAAAGTTTTAAACGCTTAAGGGTTGTGTGAAGCAAAATTTGTTATTTAACAACAAAGTTGAAATTTATGTTTGTTCAACTTCCCAGTGATACCATTTCTTTTAAGATTGTCAAATTCATTAAAACTAATGACTAACTCAAAATAATTTCCAGTGGGTTAGAACAGGAGACTTTTTTTATAATGTTATAAAAAAACGAATGAAAAAAAGTAGTTTTTTTCGTGATTCGCACTGAATGTCTTTTTTTTTAAATTAGGTGCAGGTGGAGCTCCAGAACATCTTGATATTGAAAGCGTTTTTATTAAAATGGCGGATCAGTCTGAATTTAAAGGACATCTCCAAGGTAAATTAAAAGGCTATGTACCTGAGTGGATGTTTCCTGGAATGGCACAATTTCTTCATAGACCTGTGGTTTATATACGAACGGAACACGGGAATGTTTTTGAGGCTCTTTTGAATGAAGAGGAAAAGCCTCGTACAAATCCTCCAATTAATAAGCCACTATTAGCTGAAATACGTGTATCTGAGAGCGGATATTATAAAGTTCAGTTAACTTTCAAAGAGTACATACCCACTGTAAACCCTGATGAAGAATATTTACCACCTCTCAACCACATATATGTTACAATGGGACATGGTCCGATCTGGTGCGCACAATTGGAAGAGTATTATTCGTCACCGGCGCTTTTAGGAGAGGTATCCCTAGCACGTTACTTGAGATCTGAGGGCATAGGCCCCTCAGGTCATTGATAACAATGCTTTCTTTTAAGTCACCCTATGTCGCCCAAAAATCGGCCGCCTTTTTAGGCCGCTCTAGGCCAATCAAAAATTTGATTCCCTTTTTAAATTTGTATTACTAGTTTTTTCGATTGCAGAGTTGATAAGCAAAAAAAGACAATAGAAGTGAAAGCAGACTTGTTTTGTAACGATAATGAAAATTCTAAGACTCCGATATGTTGGTTCTATAGTTTCGTATATTTATGGAAATTTCGATATATCTTTCAAAAATTATGTATCTTCGACCGTATAAATGAATAAACACATTATTTAACAATATTCAAGTTTTTTTTAATCACCCGAAGCTTTCGTACAAAGTATGGCATTCCGCATTAGGAATTACAAACATATGGTACAATTTTGACGATTTTACCACACTTTCACAATACCAGTGTAAGGCAAAATTACAATACCAATACTGTGAGGTGAAATTGCACATTTATTAAAATACATAAAATAAACATCTAAAAAGGGTATAATCTCATAGATTTTTGGAAGAGGAACAATTTCAGACTACAAACTGATATTCATACTTCACGTCGTTTTCGAGAAAATGAGTTGTTTAATCGTTTAAAATGAAAAAATTGTTTTTCTCAAACAGCGTGGTACGATTTCTTTTCTTTCCTGGCTTGAATTAACAGGCGAGCATCTTCGAAATATCTAAAAAGAAAAATTGGATGTGCAAGCACTTTTGGGTTGAGCCTAATCGAGGCTAGCCGTGATATTGGACGTGAAATGAACGACCCAACCCGTGTCATATGTGCTTTTATTCACACGTGAATACACTAAAGGGCCGTCCATAAACTACGTTACAAACTTGAGGGGGGGGGGGTTCAGTGGAAGAAACGTTACGAACTCTTTTGGTTGAACTTTGGTTTTGAACTTTGGTTCAAAATCTTTTCTGGTTGAAATATCAACTATTACATTTTTCGTTGAGAATTCCTCTTTTCTGGCTTAAAATTCAACTAGGTGGTTGAAACTTCAACTATTTTGTTAGAAAGTCATTGTTTGGTTAAAGATTCATCTCTTTGGTTGAAAATTTAACTATTGTCTTGAAAATCCGTCTCACTTATGGTTGCAAATTTATCTCTTTTTCGTAAAAAATTCAACTATCTGGTTGAATATTTATCTTTTTCAGTTGATAATTCAACTACTTGGTTAATAATTAATGTGTTTTGGTGACAATTAGTCTTTCTTGGTTGAATTTAACTGTGTTTGATTACAAAATGAAATTTTGTTCGGTTGAAATATTAAATATTGAATTTTTCATTGAGAATTCATCCTTTTTGGTTGAAAAATCAACTACTTGGTTTAAAGTTGAACTACTTTGTAAAAAATTCATTTCTTTGTTGTTGAGGAATTGTAATTTTAAAATTCGTGAGGAATGTTGATGTTCGTTATTGGCTTTAGGGTCAGGTGAAATTGAATACAAATTAAATT
>JAUMHM010087833.1:0-28539 GCA_032362435.1 Melikaiella ostensackeni | reverse complement strand
TAATGTACAACATTTTAACCTTTAAAATGATCCTTCATTCATTGAGCTACCATTTTTTCTTCACTTACTTTTTGAACGTCAAAGGCACAGGACTCGAATTTTCTCGCCGATGTATGGCAGTGCTAAATCGAATGAAATTCTTATAGAGCGTCGCTCTAAATTTGTGTAAGAAATTAGAAATTATACACATTCTTCGTTGAAATTTTATTGAAGCATTTATATGTTACGTTTCAATGAGCTAGATGTTACACCAAGGTTTAATGCGTATAAATCGTTAAAGGCTATACTCATTATATTTTTCATGATTATTATAGTTTTTTCATGTATCTAAAAAATCGTGCGAAATTTCGGGACAATTTTACACCAAACTTTTGAATTCGTTGTCTACATTTTTAAAAATTAGGTCTTGAAAAGGGTTAAAGAACCTAGATGAATATCAATTAAATTTAAAGCAGTTCGCGTTTATTGAAATATTAGATTGTTTATTTTCGCAAGACCTTCATACATAGTTGACCAATTCACAAATAACACTATACAATAAAAATTGTAATCAGAACGTGTCAATACTATCCAATTGAAATTAAACTTGATGCATACATATATACATTCTTACAGTCCGAATTGGCGCTTAATCCTAAAATATAATCCATGCATTCACGAAAAATACATTTCCAAAAATTAAATTCAAAACAATCCGGGAAAAAGTTATACGTAGCAATGATCCATCAGCGTCCAACATCATGTTACATACAGGCACTACCCGATGGCTTTGGGTGCTTGCATGCTTGGTGGCTCACCAGCTGGACATCTGAAGTAATAATAATTATTTATTATTATTTTTAAGAATTATAGTAAGATCTGAGCCAAAGTTGTTCTTAGCAATCTTATGCTACAATGATTTCTTACTCATTGAATAACTGTAAACTCTATTTCTGTACAGGGTGAGCGCTAGGGTGGTTTTGTTTATACCTGCTAGATTTTTCTTTCTAGAATTTCTCTGCTCTCACCCACCCCCAGCCAGTTTTGTTCGGATGACAAAAAAATGACCAAGACAATAAATTTTCCCATTGATTTAACATGGAGAAAATTCAGCTTTAGATTTACAAAAATAAATCTAATATTTGAACGCAATGACATGTCAAAAATAATTGCGTGTTCCAATATATTGTTCAGAATTCTACAGAGGATAAGAATCAATCATAAATTTGAAGAATGCATGAATTTGAGGCACTCTTATGTGTTCCCGAAGAGAACCCCATAAGTAAAAAATTTGAATTTTACGTAATATTGCGGATTGTCAAACGCTTTAAAAAATTTTTTTCTCATTCATAATCAATAATCGGTAATTTGAGAATACACAGTCATCTCTTAACTAATCGAGATAGTTTAAATGATTTCAATTTGTTCAAAAATTCGTTTTTTCCCGGTGAGTCACAGAATGAACGTATTTTTTAGGCGTTATAAGTTCTTTAGTCAATGATAACAATAAGATAATTTGTTTAAGTAGTTTCGCAAATATTTAAATAATAGGTGATAGTTCTAACATACAGTTTACCTGAAAAAAGCAGGAAAAATATTATTATTATATTATTATTCATTTTCACAAATTATTTAAATATTTGTTAAATTAATTGAACAAATTATTTTCTTTTTGTCATTGATAAAAGAACTCATTAAGTCTAAAAAATATGTTCATTTCGCGACTTACCTGGAAAACAAATGTTTAAACAAATTAAAATTTTTGAGGCAATTGAAAATTAGTTAATAGATGACTGAGTATTCTTAAATTACCGATTGATGATCATTCATGATAAAGCATTTCCAAAAGCGTTAATAAATCGCAATATTACGTAAAATTCAATTCGTCACTTGAGGTGTTCCTTTCGGGGACCCATGAGAGTGACAATATACTAAAATACGAAATTATTTGTAACATATCATCGCGTTTAAATATCAGATTTACAAAAAGCTAACTTTTCCCATGTTCAATCAATGGGAAGCTTCATGGTCTTTGCGCGAGCCCTAAATACTAATTGATTTTCCTCAAATTTCAAGGAGATTTTTTTGAGCATTCAAACAAATATGGGACGGGTGGTGAGAGCGGCGAAATTCGAAAATGGCAAAGTGAGGGCCGTCCTACTAAGCACACATAAACATGTAAAATTTTCACTTAAAAATTGTCATTAGAAGCTTTTTAAATTATTCTAAATACATGAAAAAGTTTTTATATCAAACTTACGTGTGTTACATTCTTTATTCATTTATTTCTGCTTCATTGAAATATGTGCAAGAATCATCTCCACAAACCCGCGCACTCCATGGCACGGGCCTCTGAAATCATAAAAATTTTTGGAGTTACCCGAGTGAAAATGCATGGTTGGCCTAGTACTGGCCCAGAACAGTCGGTCAGAGTGTGGAAGAGAAAAAAGTTATTAAAAATCAATAGAAATAGATTACAAGTATTTGCCTGAAGTTTCGTGTTTTATTTTTCCTTCGTTTTAGGCTATATTACGAACTTTTAACACATACATAAAGTGTAACATTTTCTGAACATCTGCAAGTTTTGATGCTGCATCTTGGAAATTTTCTTTCATGAACTTCGAAACTTTCTTTAAACAACTTTTTTTTTCAATCCACGCTTATCTTTTGTGATTTTGTCGATTTAAATCATTTGATCAAACTTTTACGATAACACAGAATGTAATTTTTCTCAGAATATTTACATTTAGTATAGTCAATAATCAGCCAGTACGGGTAAAACTACCGGCTGTCAGTACTAGTGGGAAGTACTTAGCCAGTACTGCGCTGATCTTCAAACTGAGGCAAACAAACGACATTTCTGCCTGGGGGCCTCACATGTTCCTTAGAAGAATCAAGTTTTCAATGATAGAGGAAAAACGACAATTTTTGTATGCTTACGTGACACTTTATTCGACATCCAGTTGGTTCTTCACCATGAGGGGGGGAAATTGGGTGAACATGTTTTTGTGGGTCTGGAGCGGTGCATTGTAGGCGCATGTCGCCAGGTTCGCAAGGGCCGAAATTATTCGTAGGAATATTCTGTGAGAAATATAGGATATTAGTGTTACGTAGATGTCGATTATTTCCTAATTACATTATTCATAATTGAGTAGAAAGTTATGGTTCATTCATATGAGTGAAAACCCCTTTTTCGGGTAGCAAATTTATATTATGTACAGGTATGTGTGGGAGCAATGTGCTCACAAAATAAGCATTGCAGCACAAAAGAAAACACACAGCTAAGTTCTTTAAAGTTTTGTTCGACTAATTATAAAAAAAAAGATTAAAGTTAAACTCACCTCATCAGCAGCGGAAATTGCTATGAAATTCGGCAATGAAGTTGCAATTGCTTTAAAAAAAAAAGTATCAGAATTAATTTCTGGTATTCGTTTTGTGCATAAAGCAGATATTTTGAAGTTGAGGAATTTATAATTAAGTCTGGACCCAAATGACAAAAATTATTCATTAATTTTTGTATGATATATAGATCACGTAGTTAGTAAAAAGATGAATATCACATTTTCCTTCATCTTGAAGAATTGAGAACAAGCTGAGAACAATTTTTATGAATCTGAATATTCAGACAATACGAACGCTAGTTGAAATTGTCATGTGTGTAACCCGAAAAACTAGATACGTGTGACTAGCATATGATCATGGTTTCATTTCAAATTTTCATGATGATAAAGCACGAAATAGCAGATGAAAATGCGAATATTTCTCATCTCCATAACACGAAAAAAATGCTTTCTGTAGATACCTTCAGATCACTTAAAAATTTCTCAAGTAGGTTGGGACTGAAATGTATCAAACTTATTCATGTATTTATTTGTATATTTTCTAAGGGGGCTTCACGCTTAACCGATCAAACATTTGAACAATTCGAAAAATTCATACGTTTCACTCTAAAGATCATCAAGGGAGAGTTGAGACACAGGGTATTCTATTTCTGATTAATGCCGCTGTACCGGAACGAGTTGAATTTACATTTTCAAATAAAAATTTTCTTGCAATATGATTTAAAGGAGAATAGAGACAACATCCATCATACAAGTATTGTAAGTTATCAGAAAGGTAAGAATATTTACTTTAAAGGACATAATTTTCATAAACATGAAGAATGATAAAAAATAACAGAATTCAAATTTTTCGTGCCCAACGCAAATGTCAAGGAATCGGTACAGGAGTAGCCATTGGAAGGGGAAACGTATCTCAACTCACACGAGAGGATCTCTAGTTTCATTTGATTAAGCTTCCCATTGTATTCAAATTCTTTTTTCTCTCATTCAAACTAACTTCCCACAGTTTAAATTACTCGAATTGTTTATACTTTTAACCTGTCATAGCGGAGCACTAATAAGTATTACTTATTTAGGGCAGCCAATAATATTGCTGCTCTCCTCATATTGAAAAACTGCAAAAGTTGAAGACAACTCTTCTGGATCTGAATATGGAGACAATGATAAAGAGGCTCATTAAAATTTTTGTCATAAATCAAAAAATGAATGTGTGTGACGAGTTCATTTTCAAGGTTTTAGATCACGTGTTCATGTTACGAAGACAAAATAGGAGATAAAAAATGCAATTTTTCTTATCTTTATAGGAATTCACTTTTGCAAAACAACTTTTCGAATCTGAATGAGACGAATACAACTAATCGACAGTGAAAAAAATTACCAAAACATTCAAAATGCTATAGCCAATTCGTTAGTTGTATAACCTATGGGTCAAATTTAACTAGACATTAGTCATTTCGACTAATAAATTGTTAAATACATACTTTATTGTACCAGTGACTAATTTTTTGGTCTTCTATTTGTCATTTTTAACTGACTCAGATTTAGAAAGAATGCATGTTTTTTTTCTTTAATGTGTATCATTCTAGTCAAGCACTTGATATTCATAAACATATCACAAGAGTTAAATCTATATATGTATCAGCATGACAACGCCGTTTTCAAGATTATACGAACCTAGAGAAGAACAAAATGTGTTTGGCTCGAAATATTCGAATATGAAAAATGTAAAAATGTTTACGAAAAAGAAATGTGTGTGTACGTAACTTTTCAAATACAAGGGTTTTAAAAATGTATTGCGTGGGGTGCATTATTTTCCGTTAAATTGAAAAATACGCATGACTCTGCTATACAAGATTCAAATATATACAACAATTTATCCTTAATTCGCTTTTGATTTTGTTAAATTTAGTGAAGTTGACCTTCATTTCGTTCAATGATAAAACAAATTAAAAATTACTTTAATTAATTAGACTCCACTGAACGTTGACTTTATCATTCGAGAAAATGAATGAAAATAATTATATTTTTAATAATATATTCTAGTATTCTTCAAATCTCTTATTTTATATTACTTCGACAGAGGTGTTGGATCGATACCAAAATGTTTAAAAATCAACTTCAATTTAAAAAACGTGATTTTGGTGCAAGTATCCCAGCCAGGTAACAGTTAAACTTTTTGATTCTGAAGTTGATGAAAAATGCTAATGGAAAAGCATAAATCAGACGCTGATTCAATAGTTAGTATTTAACTTATTATTGGTCGAATTTCAGTTTAATTTCACTCTGAAGATATCGGATTTGACTGAAAAATTAGTTAAACTATTTTCAATAATGTTCTAATTACTTCTTTTTCTAAACACTAGTGACTTTTGACTAACAGTTTTAATTACTTCTCTTTCTAACCACTAGTAACATTTGACTAACAGTTCCTTCAAATGTACACGTAAGGAATTATTAATCGTTAACAAATTTATTGCATAATAAATTTTATCAGAATTTTGTACAGAACTCGGACACAGAAATTGACAAAAAATTTGAAACGCACGAATTCGACAGAGATTAGGAATTTCTAAGCACAACTTCATAAATGCTTCTATTTCTGAAAATTGCTGTATCGAATAAACTGAAAATTGAAAAGCTTAATTAAATTTTTTGAAAACGCCGAAAGAGATTGAAAATTATTCTTTATTACCCATACATATATCAGAGGTATTATGGTTTTATTGAATACTAAATTTTATCGGGAAGATGCAAAGACCTCCCATGTATAGTAGTAATAGAAAAAATGATCAAATTCATCACACCGGTAGAGATGGGGAATACTTCAGAACAAGTACATCAATTTTTCTATTTTCAAAACCTGTTGAATACCGAGTAATGTGAAAATGAAAAAAACTTACTTTAACTTTTCAATGAAGCCGGAAGAGGATAAGAATTATTTGCTATACACATACATTTTTCAGTGGTATTATAGATTTGATGTATACTAAATTCGATCAGAAAGTTTCACGGAACTTATACGCAGTGATTTAAAAAAATTACTCAACCGTCTTCGGTAGAGATTGGCAATCGATCCAAAAACAAGATTATAATTTTTTTATATTTTTGAAACCCTGCTATATCGAATAATGTAAGGATATCAAAAGCCTAACCTGAACTGGAGCTAAGCGGCGCATGCGAAGGAAAGCGGCGCAACCTTCATTCTGCATTTATGACTGCTATATTTGCTTTCTCTATGTAAAAAAATATCTAGACTTGCAACAAGCAATTGTAAGACTTGAACTGAAAAACGAAGAAAAAGCATTATCGCGTTTCAAATACAAAATTACGTGTACGCTGCTTTCACCACAAATGAGCCGCTTTTCCCTGCTTCACGGTACTTAAGTTTTTAATAGCCCCGAAAGAGTACTTACGTTACTATTAGCTAACATTCAGTTCAATTCCAATTTTCAGTTATGATGTTTGACTGAAGAGTTAGATAAACCATTTTTATAATTGTTTCAATTACTTGTTCTGCTAAAAACTAGTAACGCTTGAGCGACAATTACTTTAAAATTTAATTGGCAATTATTTAAAATTAATTGGCAATTCAAAAATTTGTCAAATAAACGACTCTGGCAGAGGCTTGGAATTTTTTCAAACAAGTTCATATTTTTCGATTTTTGAAAACTGCCATGTCGAATAATGTGAAAATAAGAAAATCATTCTTAAGATTTTCAATAACGTCAAGAGAGATTAAAAACTATATTTTATAACCTATGCAATTTTGAGAAGTACTAAAGCTTCATCGTATTTCAAATTTGAACGGAAAGATGAACAGAACTTGGTCGCAACAACTTAAAAAGTGATTAAGCTCACGACTTCTGAAAAGATTAAACATTTTTGAAAACGCATTCATAAACTCTGTTGCTGTTGTGAAACCTGCTATTTCGACTAATGTAAAAATAACAAAAGCTTTCACAAACTTTTTAATAACTCCGAAAGAGGTTGAGGATTATTCTTCAGCACGCATGCTTATTTCAGAGGTATATGTTTTCATTGTCTGTTAAATTTAATGGGAAAGTTTTACGAAACTTGCACGCAGCAATTCAAAGAAATTATCAAAACATCTTTGGTAGAGATTAGGAATTTTTTCGAAAACAATATAATAAATTTGTCCATTTTTATATCCTTCTATATCGAATAATGCAAAGATAATAAAAGCTCACCTTAAACTGGAGCTAATCGGCGCATGTAAAGGAAAGCGGCGCAACCTTCATTCTGCATTTCTGACACTTACGTTTGCTTTTTTTAGGTAAAAAAATATCCAGGCTTGCAACTAACAATTGTATAACTTCCCTTAGAAAATGCAGGAGAAGCATTATCGCATTTCAAGTACAGAATTACGTGTATGCCGCTTTTTCCAGAAATGCACCGCTTTGCCCCGGTTTACGGTACTTGAAATACTTAATCGCTTCGAAAGAGTACTTGAGTTATTATTAGCCAAACTCCAGTTTAATTTCACTTTCCAGTCATGATATTTAATTGGTAAATTGAGTATTCAGTCATGATTATACTAATAATCAGTTTTCAACTAATTCAGAGTTAGGGAGATGGCTATTTGTGACGGAAGTTCATTACAAATAGCCAAAGTCGTAGTTTCAAGCAACTTGTATGGGAAATTTGTAAATTGTGGAACCTTATGATATATGGTAACTTAGTATTTTCAATTAATAATTGTCTACTGCATATCTTATGTACTGTATGAATTTATCTTTAAATCAGTAAAACTGATTTTAATTTCAAATATCCCAGAGCATGCACCTTTATGATCTATTAATTTTCTTCTCGCAACACTCCAGCTTCTTTAGAACAGAATCTGAAGGAAATATGTCACTACACGTTACTCTGCATATATGTATATAATGTGAAAAAATAGTTTACTAGAATTATGTGATAACCGCGAAAGAGATTCAGAAACGTTTTTTAGTACGCATAAATTTCTTCAAGGTAAACAATTCTATTCCGAAAAAAATTTTATCGGAAATTGGTACAGAACTTGGACGCAGCAATTTGAAAAAATATCAAACACACGATTCAGACAGAGGTTAGGAAGTTTTAAAAACAAGTTCACATTTTCTTATTTTTGGGAACGGCTATATAGTATAACTTGAAGATAAGAAAATCTTACGTGAACTTTCAAATCACGTCAAAAGAGATTAAAAACTATACTTTATTATCCATATAATTTTCAGGGTTATTATATTTTCACCGTATATCAAATTTGCACGGAAAAAAAGAAATCTTGGACGCATCTAGAAAAATAATTGAAATCACGACTTCAGAAGAGAACAGAAATTTTCAAAAACATGTTCATAGATTGTGTTGTAGTTGTGAAGCCTGTTATTCCGATCAGTGTAATAATGACAGAAGCTCACTTAATCTTTTTAACAAGTCCAAAAGAGATTAAGAATTATTCCTCAGCGCGCATACTTTTATCAGTGGTATATGATTTCACTACGCAGCAATTTCAAGAAATAATTAAACCGGCTCTGGTAGAGATTGGGAATCTCTTTAAAAACAAGGTCATAAACTTTTCTATTTTCAGACCTTGCTATATCAAATAATATAAAGATAACAAAAGCTTACCCTAAACTGGAGCTAAGAGGCGCATATGAAGGAAAGCAGCGCAACCTTCATTCTTCATTTCTATTTGCTATATTTGCTTCCTCCATGTAAAAAAATATCCAGGCTTGCAACTAATAATTGTAAGACTTCAGTTGATAAACGCAGAAGAAGCCTTATCGCATTTCAAATGAGGAATTACGTGTACGCTGTTTTCCTCACAAATACACCGTTTTACCCCGGCTTGCATTACTCAAACCTTTTAATAGCTCCGAAAGAGTACTTAAGTTATTATCAGTCAAACTCCAGTTTAATTTCACTTTTCGGTAATAATATTTGGCTGAAAAGCCAGTTAAATTGTTTTCATTAAAATTTCAATTACTTGTTCCACTAAAAATTAGTTATATTTGACTCACAATTACTCGAAATTAAACTGACAATTGCTTGATATTAAATAATTGGTGAAGCAGGAAGCCAGCCATGATCTAATTCTTATTCAGGGAGAAGGCTATTTGTAACAAAAGTTCGTTACAAATGACGGAAGTCGTAGTTTGAAGCAATTTGCATAGAAATTTTTATTTTCCAAAACTTTCCGATATAATTTAGTAGTTTTAATTGATAATTATCCGCTGTATATCTTATCTACTGCGGGTATTTCTCTCTAAAGTCGTAAAAGTGATTATAATTTTAAATACTTCAGAGCACCCACCTTTATGATCTATTAATTTTCTTCTCTCAACACTCTAGTTTCTTTGGAACAGAATCTGAAGGAAATGTGTCACTACACGTTTCTTAACCGTGGAAGAGATTCAGAAACCTTTTTTAGTACGCATAAGTATCTTTTAGGCAAACAATTTTATTCCGTGACAAATTTCACAGGAAATTGCTATAGAACTCAGACGCAGCAACTACAAAAATGATCAAACTCACGACTTCGGCAGAGGTTAGAAGAACTGCCATATAGAAGAATGTTAGAATAAAAAGATCTTACGCAAACATTTAAATGTCGCTAAAAGAGGTTAAAATTTATGTATTATTACCTATACATTTTTCAGAGCTATTATATTTTCATCGTTTATTAAATTTAAAACGGAAATATGAACAGAACTTGGTCGCAACAACTGAAAAAATGATTAAACTCATGACTTCTGAAGAGATTAGGAATTTTTGAAGACACGTTGATAAACTTTGTTGTTGTTGTGAAACCTGCTATTCCGACTAATGTGAAAATAAAGAGAGCTTACTTGAAATTTTCAACGACTCCGGAAGGGATTAAGAATTATTTGTTATACACATACATTTTTCAATGGTATTATAGATTTATCGCATACTAAATTTGATCGAGAAGTCTTAAGGAAGCTTTACGCAGCAAGTCAAAGAAATCATCAAACCGTTCCCGGTAGATATGAGGAATCTTTTCAAATACAAATTCATAACTTTTACTATTTTGAAAACTTACTGAATCTAATAATGTAAAAATAACAAAAGCTCACCGTGAACAGGAGCTAAGCGGTTCAAGTGAAGGAAAGTGGCGCATCCTTCATTCTGCATTTCTGAATGCTATTTTCCTTCTTCTAGGTGAACGCTATCCAGGCTTGCGACTAACAATTGTGAAATTTCAATTAAGAAACGCACAAGAAGCATTATCGCATTTTAAATACAGAATTACGTGTACGCCGCTTCTTCCAAAAATGAGCCGCTTTGCCCCGGTTTACGGTACTTGAACTATTTCATGGCCTCGAAAGAGTACTTAAGTTATAATTAGCCAAACTTCAGTTTAATTTCACTTTTTGGTTATAATATTCAATTGGTGAAGCAAGAAGTCTGTCACGATTATACTTATAATCAGTTTCTAACTAATTCAGAATTAGAGAGAAGGCTATTTGTGACGAAAGTTCATTAGAAATAGCCAAAGTCGTAGTATTGAGCAACTTGCATGGAAAATTTGTATTTTTCGAAAATTGACGATATAACTTAGTATTTTCAATTAATAATTATCCACTGTATATTTTGTCTACTGCAGGAATCTATCTCTAAAACAGTAAAACTGATTATGATTTTGAATATTTCAGAGCACGAACATTTATGATCTATTAATTTTCTTCTCGCAGCACTCTAGTTTCCATACAACAGAATCTGAAAGAAATGTGTCACTGCACGTTTCTCTTTATACATATAATGTAAAAAAATAGTTTACTAGTATTATGCGATAACCGCGAAAGAAATTCAGAAACGTTTTTTAGTACGCATAAATTTCTTCAAGGTAAAGAATTTTATTCTGTTATAATTTTTTTGGGAAATTGATTCAGAACTCGGACGCAGCAATTAAAAAAATTATCAAACACACGATTCCGGCAGAAGTTAGGAATTTTTAAAAACAACGTTCATATATTCTCATTTTTGAAAATTATTATATAGAATAATGTGAAAATAAAAAAATCTTACTCAAGCTTATAAATAACGGTGAGAGGAATAAATATTCATTCTTTATTGCGCATGCATTCCTCAGCGTTATCATTTTCTTTAATAAATACTAAATTTTGTCGAAAAGATACACAGAACTCCAAGATGATAGTTGAAAATATTGCTAAATATGAATCCGGTGAAGATGGAGATTTACTTAATAACAAGTTCCTTAATTTACTATTTTCGAAACCTATTATTACGAACAAAGTGAAAATAAAAATGCTTTCTTAAACTTCTTATATGGGCGAAAAATGTTAAGAATTATACTTCATTAAACTTTGTCTTAACGTCGAAAGAGACTAAAAATGAATCCTTATTATACATACATTTTTCGAATGTTTTATAGTTTCATCAAATACAGAATTTTTTGGAAGAGATGCACAGATCTTGTACGCAGTAACTAAAAAAATGATGAAACTCACAACACCGGCATACATTGAACACGGCAGTATACACTAAATTCAATCGTAAAGAAGCACTTCTCCGAAGCATCAGATTCTTAAAAGGATGAAACCAACGGCTTTGTTTGAGTATTAGTTTGATGTGATTTACTTTTAGAAGAATTCGACTGTGAACCACTGAAACTGTTATCTTTTGTGATTCGAAATTCTGCTAAAGTGCGAGTTCTAATGGAGAGAAATGTATCAAGGACCTCGTAAGTTGGAACCTCAAAAAGGTCAGCTGCGAATCTTTCCCATTCAGTCAGCGAGGACTTGTGCAGTTTTATAACTATGAGAAATATTACAATGTTGTCCCAATGATTTACTGGGCGACCTGCATTTTCTAAGGCTAACGTAGTTTCGTTTGTTGTGTCACGTTGAAATATTTCCAAACTCCCGACTTCGCTAGAGATGAGAAATTTTTTAAAAACAAGTTCTTTGATTTTAATAGTTTTGGAACCTGTTATATCGAACAAAGTGAGAATAAAAGAGCTTACTCAAACTCTTCATAGAGGCGAAGAAGGTTGAAAGCTATTCCTTATTAAACATGTACTCGTATTTTTTAGAGATATTATAGTTTCATTGTACACTGAGTTTGTTTGATAAATAATTTGTACAGAACTCGGACGCAGCAATGGAAAGAAATTATCAAACACTTGACTTTGGCAGAGATGAAAAATTCATAAAAACGATTTCATACATTTTTTATTTTTGGAACCTGCTGATTCAAATAACGTGAAAAACAAGAAAAATTACTTTTTGATAAATTTGAAAGAGGTTAAGAAATATCCTTTGATACGCATACATTTCTTAGAGTTATTATAGGTTTATTGTATACTAATTCTGTTTGTAAAGATGCACAAAATTCGTACGCAGCAATTAAACAAATTATCGAACTTACGATCTCGGTAGAGAATAGGAGTTTTTTAAGTAAAAATTCATAGGTTTTATATGCTTCTGAAATTAATGAATCAGTGTTTTCTAAAAGAAAATCTTCCATTAAACCTTGTTTCAAATAATCTAAAAAGGGGATATAGAACGTTGAATTTTGTTATAAAATAATACCTCAAATCTTTCTAATTCAAATCTGATTTCTAACACTCTCTGCGATATGAGATATGACTCTCTGAGCTGGTTTAATTTGAATGAAACAATTTGAATTTTAGTAGTTCACCTGCGTTTGGATCAGACGTTGATTCAGGAATTATCCTGTAGTTCTTTTAAACTATCTGAATCTTTTAGTATATAGTTTTATTGCATACTACATCTAATCGGAGAGGTACATGGAACTTGAACACAGCAATTAAAAGAATTATCAAACTCATGACATCGGCAGAGATTATAAATTTTTAAGAAGGAGTTTATTAATTTTTATATTTCTCAAAACCTGCCATCTTAAATATTGTGAAAATCATGAAAAACTATCTTAAAAACTTTATTAACGTTGGCAGAGATGAAGAAACATTTTTTTCAGCGCATACATTTTTTAGAGGTATATACATTCATTGTACACTAGATTTGATCGGAAAGCTGGGAATTGTTCAAAAACAAGTTCATCGATTTTTATATTTTTGAAACCTTGTACGTCGATGTAATTTTCAAAAGCCGATTACGAACATGGCCATAATAATATATGCCGGAAAATTTAATTACGAGAAACTATTTTTTCAGCTTTTTCAAACTTTAACCTTGAAATTGACCTTGATGTGACGAAAAATTTGATGATTTTTCAAAACAAATTCAATAGGCATCGGTCGACGCAAAAATTCTTTTTTTTTTGATGCCAGTACTTTTAATTCAGAACTTCATAATCATTTCAGCAACATCATTAACTTCTTGAATTATTCACGTTTTTCTAAACAATTTTGAATGGGAGGAGCATAATTCGGGCATTTGTCGGTAGAAAAATTTGTTTTTTTTAAATGTCAGTCCTCTTAATTGGGACGTCCATGATAATTCCATCAACACTCATACTTAGTTAATAAATGGTACGATATTTCGAGAACAAATTTGGTGGACAAATGTATTGTTCTGGCATTTGTTGACGCAAAAATTTGTCTTTTTACAATGTCAGTCCTTTCACTTGGGAACTTCTTGATCGGCGAATGCAACATTCGGAAATATAGCAGAGAGGCTGAAAGAATGAAATTAATAAGACTCTAAAGCTAAAAGGGCTGAGATTAAAAATAATATATAAATAATATATAAATAATAATAATGATAAAAATAAAAATAAAATATAAATAACGGTAATTTGTAACAGTACGTTGTACTACATAAAAAATGGAATTCCAAGAAAATTATAAAGGTGAAGAAGGTCTATAATTATTAGAGATTGTTGAAAATAAATAAGATCATTTGATTTCTTATCCAAAATACTAAAAATGATGATGCACTAGAGAGGACGATAAATGCATATGATTGAGAGGATACACTGCATTATAATGAAAAAATTGATGAGTCCTTCTATTAATAAGCTTAGGTACAAACAAATTATCCAAATGAACGATAAAATTCATAAATTCACTAGAGTTAGCAAGTGAATCAACGAAAGCAAGATCCACTTGTCATTTTAAATTAACTTCGAAATTTGACACCGCTTAGCATTGTATTTTGAAATTGTTGATAATTATTGATATTACTGTGACAGGATGCTTGAGAACGCTTTCAAACATGTAATAAGGATAGTGGTAACAAATAATATCCAGCAGTGGCTGTTTAAACCTTGATTTTCATTTTGAGGTGGACACAGACGACATGAAGATTTCAAATTTATAATACAATTCAATTTTAATGTTTTCTTCACAAAAGTTGTATATAATATTTCATGAAGGTATATTTACATGATTTGTGAAACGTATAAATTCAATATTATATAATTAAACAGAATAAAATCCATAAAGTGCGTCACTTTAAATTTTTGTGAAAAATTAAGAATATATAAACACTTTTTGCTAAGCTTTTATTAAAACATTTATATTCTACGTTTCCAAGTACCAGATACTCAACAAATACACGTTTGATCCAGTTTTTTAGAAAAAAATAATAATGAATTTTATAGAGGTGGACATAGTCAAAAATGGACGTAGTTGAATTTTCCCTATGTTTCGTAAAGATTCCTTGTGTTATTGAAGAATTGAAATTGGCTTCCAAAAAATGCTGAATTTAGTCGAGATTAGAAATGTGAAAAAAAAATAATTAAAAAAGTATTAGTTAGCGAAAAATAAACATAGGGGGCCGCGGTTGAATTTTACAAGTTACAGAACGCGTTTTCGTCCTCTTTGAAAAATTTGCTTATTTACTTCCAAAATCGTTCGAAAACTTCGGAAATCGTTGTTCCGTACTTTTTGAAGAGAATTTTTGATGAATAAACATAAAATCAAATATATCTGTACAAAATTATACAAAGAACCTAAATGATAAGAAAGAATTTTCCGTAAGTCTGAATAGTCTTTGGAGTAATTAAGCTACAAAAATAATAGAATATCTAGAAAAAACCAATTGATGTCTTTAATTTGTTACTGGGGACGAAGCAATTCCTTTATGAACGATATCCTTTATTAAAATAATTCTTGAAGAGTGTCATTTCAAGCCTGAATTTTTTTGTCAATCTTACGGAAAAGGATACTGTTTACTTAAAAAAAAAATATTTCAAGTACCAATCCTGTGAAATTAGCGAGGGACAAGCATTCTAGAGTCAATTTGTAATAACCCATATGTTTCTAGTTAGTGACGCCAAGTAAAGTAAGTTGAAATAAGGTCTAATGCGTATAAATCGTAAAAAGTTATACCAATTATATTTTCCATAATTATTATAGTCTCATCATGTATCTAGAAAACTGTGCAAAATCTCGAGAAAATTTTACACCAAACTTTTGTATAAATTGTCTACAATTTTGGAAAATTAAGTCTTAAGAAGGGATAAGGAACTTGGATCAACAATAATTAATTTTGATGTAATTTACGTTTACTGAAATTGTTTGATGTTTATTTTTGCGATGTCTTCATACAAAGTTGACTAGTCAACAAATAACACTATACAATTAAAATTGTTATCAGAACGTGTTAATACTATCCATTTGAAATACAACTTAATACATACATAAATTTGTACAGTCCGATTTGGCACTTTTCCTTGAAATGCAATCCATACACTTACAAAAACTAAGTTTCTAAAAATTGAGTTCAAAACAATGCGGGAAAGTTATGAGTAGCAATGATCCATCAGCATCCAGCACGTCGTTTAAGGCAGGTACTACCCGGTGGACTAGGCTTCGAGCATCTGTTGATATGCGCCCAATGGACATCTGAAATAATAATTACTTGTTGTTGCCTTAGAAAATTATAGTAAAGTCTGAAGCAAAGTTGTTTTCAACTATCTTGTGTTACAATGACTTCTCACTTATTGAATAATTTTAATCTCTATCTCTATTTAACGTAAGCACACATAAACATATAAGCCTAAAAAGTTATTGACTAAATGATTCTGTTTGCCAAAGATTTCATCTTACTCCCTCTTTATACGTGGAGGTAATTTTCAATTTAAAATTTGTCATTCTTAGCTTTTCAGAATTATTCAAAATACATGAAAATTTTTTTCTGTTCAACTGACCGACTTCACATTTTTTACGGACGCAATAAATTTCTGCTTTATCGATATATGTGCAAGAATCATATCCACAAATCCGGGTTTCATCTGGTAGCTGGAAGCATGTAATGTTTGGGGTTGCCCAGGTGGAAATACACGACTGGCCAGGTACAGCCTGCCGGAGTTCCAGCAATAACTGCCAGTACTGGGGTAGTACTGCCAAACTACTGGCGTACCAAAGTGCCGAAGTTAATTAAAAAATCTTTAGTTTTTTCAAGATTTCAACATTCTTATATTGAACAAAAATAATTATACAAAAAAATGCCCTTCCCGGAAAACTTTCGATTCTTGTTTCCTTTGGTTTACTTCGGTTCCTTGTCAGCCGCCTGTCGGACAGGAGGTTTTTTTAGACCTTGACGGTTGCATTCTACGCCACTGTCGCCAGAAGAGCATCTTTTACAAGGATCACGTAAGTTGTTTAGCTCACAAGAGTCGACAGAATTCTTAGCAACATTCTGGAGGAAATACAGGATATTAATATTATGAAGATGCTGATTATTTCCCAATTATGGTATATTATTTTTAATTGACTAAAAAGTTATGGCCTACTCTTATTAGTGGAAAACCCTTTATCGGGTAGCAAATTTATGTTATGTATGTGAGGAAGCAATGTGCTGACAAAATGAGCATTGTGGTACAAAAGAAGAAACACAGCTAATCTCTTCAAAATTGTTATGCCTCATTATGAAAAAAAAGGATCAAAGTTAAGCCTACCTTACCAGCAGCGGAAATCGCAAGGGAATTCGGCTATGAAGTTGCAATTGCTTCAAAAATAAAATGTATCAAAACTATTTTCTAGTACTTGTTTTGGGGCGAAAACCAGATATTTTGAAGTTCAGGAATCCATAATTAATTCTGGACCGAAATGAAAAAAAATTATTCATTAATTTCTATATTTTATAAAAATCGCGCATTTAGTAAACACGGGAGTGTTAATTTTCCTCTCATCTCGAAGATTTGAAAAGAAGATGAGAAAATTTTCTCGAATATGAATATTTAGACAATATGAACGTTCGTTCTAATTGTTTTGCATATAACCCGGAAAAATAAATATGAAAAAAAAGAATTCTAATTTTTGTCGTTGTGTTGGATCTAGTTGAATTTTCATTTCTAAATCAAAATTTCATTTGCAAGAAGATTTAATGCAGATTAGAGACAACACCCATCATACAAGCATTTTAAGTTATTAGAAAGGTAATAATATTTACTTTAAAACACATAATTTTCATAACCATAAGAAATACCTAATCATAACACACTTCAAACTTTTCGTGCCTATTCTATTCGAGGGAGAAACGTGTCTCAACTCTCCCTAGATGATCTCTAGTTTTATTCGGTTAAACTTGTTTTTCATTTGAATTATCTTCACACAGTTGGAATCATTCGAATCATTTGAAATTTTAACCATTCATCGCGGAGCATTAATAAGGACCACTTACTTAGTGAAAACAATAATATTATTGGTCCCCTTATGTCAAACAATTGGAGAAGTTGAACACAATTCTTCTCGATCGGAATATGGAGACAATGATAAGGAAGCTCATCAAAATTCTCATATATGACCCGTAAAATAAACATGTGTAGTTGTGATGTTTCAGTTGAAGAATGTATAAGGAGCTTTATCGCTTTTTAAACACAAAATTAAGTATACGTCGCTTTCCCCACAAACGCTCCGCTTAGCCCCGGCTTACGGTACTTGAAGTTCTCAATAACTCCGAAAGAGACTAAGGATTATTCTTCATCAGGCATACATTTTTAGAGGCATATGGTGTTATTGTATACTGAATTTGATCGGAAATTTTTACGGAACTCATGCGTGGCAATTTAAAAAATTATTAACCCTCAAGCGCGATTTTCATGTTTATTTTTACAATATTTATTTTTTGTGAGACTCTGGGCTACCAGAAAAAATGTATTGAGCTGAGTCTATTCAAACCGGAGATATTTGAGTTTGAACTTTGCCCGGGTCTATTGGACCCGTTCTAGGTTGATCGATTTCGGTAGAGATTAGGGATTTTTTCAAAACAACATAATAAATTTCTCCATTCTTGAAGCCTGTTATATCGAAGAATGTAAAATAATTTTAAAAATACTTAAACTTTCCATTAACGCCGGAAGAGATCAAGAAACATTATTTGTAAAGCATACATCTTTCGGAGGTATTATGTTTGTATTATATACTCAATTTGATTGGGAAGATGAAGAGAAATCGAACGCGGCAATTTAAAAAAAATGTTAGTCACAACTTCGGTTGAAATTTAGATTTTTTCAAAAACTAGTTCATAGATCTTAGAGGTTTATAGTTTTATTGTATACTCAATCTGATCGGAAATGTGCACATAGCTCGGACGCAACAATTAAAATAATTATCGAATCCGTGGTAGTATAACGAGGCTAGAGTCTAACGAGTAACGCTTACCCTGAAAGAGATTCGGCTTGGTAGTATTAAAATAATAATAATAATCAAACACACCCGCAGTAATTAATAAAAAAATGATCAAACTCGCGACTTCTGCAGAGATTATGAATTTTCAAAAATAAGTTCGCACATTTATTTTTGGATACTGCTATATTGAATATTGTAAAGTCATGAAAATTCGATTCAAACATTCTGCCGACAGAGATTAAAATACATTTTTTGTCATGCATACACTTTTTAGAGATTCACACATGCATTGTATACAAAATTTGATCTGAAATATGCACTTCTCTGACGCAGCAAATACAAAAATTATCAAACATACGACTTCGGCAAAGATTAGAAATTTTGAATACCAAGTTAATACATTTTTCAATTTTCAAAACCTTTTATATTGAATATTGTAAAAATCATGGAAAGTTTACTTGAGATTTTTGTTGACACCGGCAGAAATTGAGAAACATTTTTTAACACGCATACATGTTTTAGAGGTTTATACATGCATTGTACAGTACACAAAATTTGATCGGAAAGATGCACTTCTCTGAAACAACAATTTTTAAAATGACGAAACTGAAGGCTTTGCAAGAGAATAGAAATTTTCAAAAAACAAGCATATACATTTTTGAATTTTTGAGACCTGCCATATCGAATAATATGAAAATAACGGAAGCTTATTTGAATTTTTAATAAACTCTGCAAGAAATTAAGGATTATTTTTCATCACGCATATATTTTTCAGAGATATATGATTATATTGCATAGATCGCAAAGTCTGGCGGAACTTCGACGCAGCAGCTTTATAAAAATATTAAACCAACTTCGGTAGAGATGGGGAATTTCTGTTCAAAACAAGATCATAGGTTTTTATATTTTCGAAACCTGCTACATCGAATAATGTGAAATCTGATCTCAAACAAACATCTGATTTCAAACAACCTCTGAAATATGCGTATAGTATATAATGACAGCTGGTCTAAAATTAATGAAACAATTTCAATTTCAGTAGTTCATCCAAGTTTGGGCCAGACATTGGTCCAGGAATCATCTTATAGTTCTTTTAACCTATCTGAATCTTTCAATTTTCCTTAAAAAGATTGAAACCTAAAAGAGAACAATCACAAATATCCCATTGTGTTAATGAATATTTTCTTTGTGGGCACTCGCTCATCTTCATAACGAAGCGACCACAACACACATTCTGACGAGTCGACAACAGTGCCGAATGGTCATGTGGTTGGGGTACGAGGGGGAGTAGAATTGTTGTTGAGGTGAGTTTGCAGATAATGTAAAGAACTTGGAGCTTTCTTCTCTATGAGGATCTGCCCCTTATCCTCGATTTGACCCTTCCTCTGTTACCTTATTTTCTCCCTCTTCTTCTCTTGTTACTGTGCTCTCTTGCACTTCTACTCTTTTCGTCCTCGCTGGTAAAGAGACGGGCTCCACGATGTAGAGGCCTGTAGTCTGTCGGACTCGCCCTCTTGTTTTAATCACGGCTTCACAAAGTAAGCCATGGTCCCCAGAGTATCGGTTCGAGGAAGCGCGGATATATGTACATCAGCAGGAAATAACCGTTTGTGAGCGCTTCCCGCAAGTTAAACAAATGGCGAGCAAAAGGAAATCCTCGAACAAAACGCGAATCTTCTATCCTGAGAATAAGGAGGAATTTCCTTTTGGATCTCCTTGAGTGGTATTCTGAGGAGCCTAATGACTAATGAAGGAGGCTTGAGATGGCTGCTTGATAGAAAAAATTAATTTACTCATTACTGCTTATTAAAATAGTACACTGTGTGATGAGGAAGGGAAGTTAGTAAAGAACAATTCCTTTCGCGTATGGCACGACATTTTATTTCACATATGTTTGAGAATGTCACTTGTATGTCTGTAGAGCGAGAAGAAAATTGAAGTTCACATAAAAAAAGTTCTTTTAACCCGGTCACCAGGAAAAAAAATGATCAGGATTTGCGAAGTGCGCATGCGCGGAGGTTGCTTAGACGCTCACGGCTTGTAAACGGCGAAATTCTTCTCGCTGAACAGGCGTAGGGAAGTGGCATGTTCATGCATGTGTGTTATAAAACATATTTAGTGAATGGAGCAATCGAGTTTGTTCTATGAAAAGAAATTATAAGATGAAAAATAAGATTAAGAAATAGCTATTTGGGATACAAGAATGCCAAATGAGCAAGTGTGTGCACGTGTATCACACGCTGTTTTTGAAACAACCTTCCGATAAAAATTATTTAGGAATTTTGCGTCCATTGCGCGATTCGTAAAAAAGATTAGTTGCAAAGTGCGCATGCGCAAATATGATTCTTGCAAAGTCTGTGAGATTGAAACACTTTGCACATTATTGAGAGGCATGGAAGACCTTACTTTCGAGGTGGATGCTGCACAAAATCGTATTTAAAATGCTGGGAAATTAAATCAGTTTGTCATTGCCACTAATTGATATAAATTGACAATGCACCATAATCTGATTACCATATATTCAATATCCTTATTAAATTGAGCTCATTCAATTCTGAATAATCAACGAATAATTGCAATGAATGTGGTATTTTGTTAATTCTGTAGAATAATTAGGGTAAATCCGGGTGATAAGCCCCGTCGGGACATTGGCCCCACTCTTCATAGCTACCGTATGATACGCTAGATGGCAGTGTTATATTGTTTACAGCAGTGTTGTGACAGGAATCAGTCGAGGTAAATGCAAAAAGCCGATTCTTGTTTCTAATCTTCAAAATAACTGCATTTATGTGTAAGTAGAGGTCTCCTGCAAGGCCAAAACTTTTCAACAGTTGATTTCCAAGTACGATTTACTACCAATAATCTATAAAGTTCTGTTATTTATGTATTGTGTCGTACCGCGGAAACGTTGTAAAAGACTTTTCCATATCGCACGCCGTACTTTCAACCTAACCTTCAAAACTTCGATGTTTTTTGTCATACCCATGCAAATGGTACATAAGCCCCACTTTTTTTCCGGGACATAAGCCCCAACGATATTTCGAGTTTCTTGCCGGGAAAGTGACTTTTTCATGAATAATTATTAATCAAGTCGTCATTCAAGCAATATCTATAGATTTTAAGTAGGATAAATCAGCTGTTTGCAATAAGTAAAATATAGTTAATGTCATGATATATGGAGTGCGTAAAATACATATATGAATTGAAAAAATATAAGATACCAATAAAAATGAATTAAATAAATAATAAGTGAGCGAAATAAGAAAATTTATTACTCTCAATCATATAGAATAAGCGGAATGCAATAAACAAACTATTTTTATCAATTTCAGTTAATCATGCCAACTATGTATAAAGGAAAAGTTGGAGCAAAACCTCGCCGAACGTTTTGGAATGCAGAATTAATCACTGAAGCGATTGCCCAAATCAAGAAAGGGAAAATGATTCAGAGAGGAGCAGAGAAAAATTATGGAGTGCTTCGACGTTGCATAGTGAGACTCATGACAGAAGAAAATATTGTGAATCAAAACCGTGGACCGTATTGTAATTACCATTTTTCAAATTCATTTTTCAACCTAATGTTCACTGATATCATAACCTGATTATAAATTTTCCGTATTTCAGGTTCTCTTGGTGCGGAAAACGAAAAGAAATTGGCCGGACACATAAAAAAAATGTGCGTCGCTGGGTTTTGTCTTGATAGGCAAAAACTACGAAATTTGGCTTCTGAGTTTGCTGAGGCGTTCTACTTTGATCACCGATTCAACCGCGAGAAAAAAATGGTTGAATATGACTGGCTTTGGTCATTTTTCAGACGAAACGTTGACATAAGTGTTCGTCAAGCTGAATCTATCTATCGCTAGAGCTCGAGGGCTGTCCAGATTGGAAGTCGGAAAATTCTTTGATATTTTAGGAAGCGAAATAAAAAAACACGGTCTCACAAACAAACCCCAAAATATTTCGAATATGGATGAATCAGGCATTCAACTCATCAATGAAGTCGGAGCAGTACTTGCTGCGAAAGGGGAGAAAGCTGTTCATAAAATCACGACGGGCGAGCGGGAAGAGACTGTAACTTTGGTGGCTTGCTGCACGGCAGAAGGAACATTCTTACCCCCTACTATTATTCTCAAAGATAAAAATAGAAAACCAGAATTTCAAGATGGTCTTCCTCCTGGTTCGAGAGTGCTCATGAACCCTAAATCTGCTTACATTAATTCCGAATTGTTCTTGACGTGGTTCAAAGAAGAATTTGTGCCTCGAAAAGCTGCTGGCAGAAACATTTTGATACTTGATGGTCATTCCTCTCACTCCTCCACTTTGGCAGTGCTTGAATGTGCTGGAAAAAACAATGTTTCTTTAGTGTGTCTACCACCGCATACAACGCACGCTTTACAGCCTCTCGAAAAGTCTTTCTTCGGTCCATTCAAAACGTTTTTTAAAGCAGGAACAAATACGTGGGTTGAACAGCACCCGAATCGTTAATTGAATCGTTACCAACTCGGACCTCTGGTTAACAAGGCGTGGAACAAGGCAGCGAATGTTGGAAATGGCACCAGCGACTTTTCGCCAACAGGAATTTTTCCTTTGGAGCGCAACGCTATTCCAGACCACTATTTCGCCATTTCTGACAGTATCGCAGCAGCAGCGCAAGTTCAACAAAATCCGGATGCTTTGCAGTCCACTTAATAACAATCTGAAGATCCGGACACGTCGAAGGACGAAAATCTATCGGATAACACTCAAACCATTGCTACACCCTCAAAAAAATTGCTTTTAATTTCGCCAGTACCATTACTGGAAGCCACAACATGCAAAAGGACAACAAAATCGGCTGTTCTTTTGACACCAGATGAAAACATGAAACAACTCAAAGATGAACTCGAAATAAAAAGCACTACATCTCAGATGAAACTCACAAAGAAACCGCAAACTTCTAAAAGCGATAAGCTTTCAAAAAACAGCAAAAAAGGAGAGCACGAGGATTTGAAAGAGAAGAATCAGAAGGCGCTGAGAAGGTCGACTAGAGTGACAAGAAAACGACTGCTCTTTGATGACAGTGACACGTCGGAGATGAAAGTGGACGAATATGTTTGTGTAACTTGAAAAAACAATACAATTAATAGAAATCCTTGAAATCAATATATTTATTATAATCAGAAACGTTTCAAACATTATTATTTAGTTTTTTTTAACGTGGGGCCTATGTCCCGGACATTTTCGGAGGTAGTCGACTTTACACTTTTTGTTTAATTACCAGTATTTTTTTAAAACACTTTTTTTAAACGACTATATAATTGTTGTAGGGGCTTCAAAATATACGTAACGATTATTGTTTCGTCAATCCATACTTCTGAGGAAAGACAGTGCTAATTTTAAAAAACGTGGGGCCTATCACCCGGATTTACCCTATATGGCTCGAAAATGAAGCGCATCTTGCACAATGTTGTAATAAACTTACAAGAGAGCTTTGAAAGTTTATTATCTCGAGAATAGACTGAGTTAGACATCGAGTTGCTGAATTTATTCAGTTAATAATATCAAACAACCACCAGTCTTGAATGTATTTGAATTAGTTGAAAATTCAAATTCGTTAGTTTCCAGTTTGGAGAGTACAGACTTACTCTCACCGCGTATCCTGCAAAATGAAATTACAAATCAATATGGGACTACCGCGAGAGCTATTTCCGAATTTCAGATGTCTCAAAATAGTGTATCAGCTCATTCAAAAATCCAGTATACGTTATGCTTGGTTATGTATTTTCAATGACTGAAATGAATAACGTAGCGGCTAGCCTGCCGGCGCCGGCAAGATTGATTGTTGCCGGCTTTTTTCTTTCTCCAGGGTGTGAAGTTTCGAAAAGCGTGTAGCAATGTATTTTTATGCACTAATTACGAATATGGCTATGAAAATTTAAAAAATAACCATTTTCAATGTCAAAACTCTGAGAAACCACGTTTCCGAAAAGAGAAATGTTATGTTTACAAGATTTTTCTTTAAATCGTATACTGATGTATTTCGATGTGCTGATTACAAACCTGGACATGAAAATACTTGCAAATATAATTTTCAATGTTGAAACTTGGAAAAATCACGTTTTATTGAAGTCAAACTTCTTTTGGGACGGGAGTGAATTGAAAGAAACGGGAGACCGTATGACCGCACGACCGGAGAGGGTCTGGATCGAGAAATCTCTCTGTCTCTCTCTTACTTTTCTCTTTCCCCATCCTTTTCCCTTTCCCTTCGAAAGGGGAAAGTTTCAATTCTACCGTGTGGCGTCACTGCCACACACTGTTGTTTACGAAGTTTACTATATAAACTAACTGTACCGGTAAAAAGTATACTTCAAGCATAGGGAAGGGACTGTCACGCATTTTAGAGTAGGGCCATGTAACCTCAGAGTTATTTCATCAGTTTTTGGCTTTTGACGCTTTTACAGATCACAGAAACAATATTGGTCAAACCTCTGCTCCTTCCCAACGCCTCGTGGAGGGGGCGCAGAGGCACCCCTGTGGCTGGTCACAGAAATAATATTGGTCAAACCCCTACCCTTTTCCAACGTCTCGCGGTGGAAGAGGGAAAGCACCCTTGTAACTGGTCACAGAAATAATGTTGGTCAAACCCCCACGCCCTTCCAACGTCTCGCGGGCCTGTACAGTACCCCTGTGACTAGTTATTTAAATAATGTTGGTCAAGGCCTTTCCCCTTTCCAGCGTCTCGTGACGAGGCGAGAAGGCATTTCTGTGGCTAGTCACAGAAATCATGTTTTATATTTATTGTGGACAATCCTCTTAAATTAAACGGTTAATCCATTATTTACCTAGACGCTCTGCTTGTAGAAAAAAAAATATCGTGGACAGTAATTTATTTTTCACCGGTACTCACAATTTTTCTTGGTACTGTTTTTTAACACATGACCTTTCTTTAGGGGCCGTTTATACCCCTCTTCGGGAAGAGTGTGAATTCGATGACACCCACCCCCAATCAAAACCTCACACCTATCCAGTTGCCCCACTTGTTTTTTTTACCATTTTTCATACGTTTTTTATAATACGTTGTAATTAGTGTGAGCAGCCAAATGGCCAAACTTTCTATAACAGTGATTCCAACCCAACCTCATCCCTATTCCAACTTTAGCGGGTTGACCAACTGCGCTTACGTTGCGCAATGCATTTTTTTGGCTGCAGGTCTCGTGTAATTCAAAATTAATATTAGGTGCTTCAGGCTGTGACGTCAACTAGCAAGATGGACGATACCGAGGGCCAAACAATAATAGCACTAGACACATGGCACGAAACTTCATTTTTTGAAATATTTTCGTAAAAAATAATTTCTTACCATAAGTGTCTCTTGACATTCTTTGTTTTTCAATATCTCTTCAACCTCATAATAAAATCGATAATTTTTCATTCTGATTATGAGCAATTCTCGTAATTTAAATGAATAATCGGCTATGTTTAACAAAGTGCCTATTCACACCGAAGATACTTGGTCTACGCCCACCGTATTTTCATGATTGAAAATGCGAAAAAATTAGTTTTCTTTTGAAAAACGTGACCTTCATCAGTTTTGCCCTAGAAAATTATATTTTCATGTTGTTGCATGGCTGTATACGTAGTTCGTTTTTATTTCGTATTTCGCTTTTCGTGAAAGACAGCCGGCAAGATCGTTGTTTGCCGGCGCCGGCAGTGTAGACTCCACCTTCAGTAAAACAACTTCCTGAATCCAGATTAGACAAACATAACAAATTGTTAGTAAAATTATGACTGCCTTCTGGGCACATCAGTTGGTTTAAATCAACTTATTCTCAGTTAAATCTAATTGCCAATGAAATAAATTACTGAAACATTAGTAAGAATGCTATAGTTTATCCGTTATTTGAATAAGCTTCAAGTCAAATTTACTTAATATTAGTAATTTTGACCAATAAATTGTTAAATATATAGCTAATTGTACCAGTCACTGACTTTTTACTTTTTCAGCAGTTCTTTTTAACTGATTCAGATTTAGAAAGAACGCACGTTTCCTCTAGTGTGTATCATTCTAATTAAATATTTCGTATCCATAAACATATCAAAACAGTTAAATCTATATTTGCTGCAGCATGAAAATTCTTTTTTCAAGATTATACAAACGTAAGAGAGAAATGTGTGTGGATTGATTATATTTTAAGATAAAAAATGTCAAAATATGAACGAAAAATAAATATGTGGACGTGACTTTTTAGATAATAGCACTTTTGAAAACGTATTACGCTGGGTACATTATTTTTCGTTACATTTAGAAATACGCATGTATCTGATGTACAAGTTCCAAATTCATTCGACAAATTATCTTCGTTTCTGGAAAATTGAAAATTATTCATCTTTTAAGCGTTTAACAAATTGACAAATCTGTATTTATCACAATTTTATTTCATGCCACGGGCCTGTTAAATACAGCCGTTGATTTGTCTTATCATAATGAATCCATTTCGTGAGTACAATATTGATATATTCCCGAAATTAGGGAAGTTTTTCTCTTGCAAACGTTATAAAAGAATACAAATCTGTAAATATCATAACATCATTTAGTCTCAGAGTGCTTCTAAATAGAGCAATCGATTCATGTTGTCAGAGTGAACAAATCTAGTCCTCATCACATTGCTTTATTTTTCATATGTAAACAAAAAATTCGCGTATAAATGGAAAATTAAAAATCTTAGAAATTCTTGACTCATTAGGAAAGAGTATTATTGACACACACACACACGCGCGCGCGCGCGCGCTCACACTCACACACAGGTATATTTCCCAACTACCTCATTTTCGGACTCCTGAGGTCGAATCATATCAAGATATGTCAAAAAATAAAGTTCGATAATTTTCATCGTTACAAATCTTCCTCTGTGACGAAGCAATTCAATAAAAATTCAGTTTAATTAATCAAACTCTATCGTATGTTGTCTAAATTGTTGCAGAAAATGAATGAATGTAGATATATTTTTAATCATCTTCAAATCTGTCATTTCATATTGCCTCGACAAAGGTGTTGGCTTGATATCAAAATGTTCAAAAATCATGGATTTCTTAACCATCTTCTTGCAGTACACTTGTTTCCTTGGGAAGAAAACTGAAGGAAATGTATCACTTCTATATATATTTTTAAAAAATTGGTCAAACAACGACCACCGGGCCCCCCTGGGAACGACTGCCATCTATGAAAATGACACCAGCTCCCAGTAGAACCGCGGTAAATCACACACATGGCCACGCCTTACAACCGTGAGATGGGCTGCCACATGGTACGGTGAAATCACGATGAAGGGCCGGCGAAACCCTCATGAGTCCTGAGGACACAGAGCAACCCAAGAATGACAGCTTTTTGCATTCATCTCGCAAGTGCTTTCGCATTTTTCTAGCACGCGGGTATGGCTTCTAGGTTACGAACCAGTGTTGACTTCGCACCTTCAAAAGTACCGATGACAAGGACAATCATTTGAGCCGAATATTCTTTGTACACTCCTCGCAGCTCTTTTATAAGGTCTCGATCCCTCTCTCCCTTTTCCTTCTCCTTGACTGTGATGTTAATGTCGGCTGGAGCCGAGAACTCGATAAAAAACATCGTTCGTTTCTCTTTGTCAAGGAGTACGATGTCAGGCCTCGAGTGTGCAACGTTTAGCCTGAAGTCGAAAT